>JAODFX010199140.1:0-15341 GCA_027580035.1 Dorylogaster longipes
AGAATGCGGGCATTACAATGGGCTTTCATAAGGAGAACAATATTAGAGACATTTTGATGCTTGGTGATTGTGATGAGCAATGTCAACTTCTAGCTGACAAATTAGGATGGGGTGTAAGTTAATGTATTGCGATGTTGAAAAACTTTTAAAATAATTTATCATCTTTAGGAGGAACTGCAGAAGCTAATGGAAGAGGAGCATGCCAAGATTGATATGCAAGATATTAAGAAATCAAAGTAATGATTGTTGTTTTATCAAAAAATAATATTTCTAATAATGCTTCAACGTGTTAAATATGTAAATCGATTTATTCCGTTTAAATGTGTATGCTTATTACAAGTATGCTGTTTTTATGTAAATTTTTCATTACTTATTGGTTGTAACATTACAGCAAAGTGGTAAATAAAGTTAATGATGAGGCAGGTAAAGTCATGATCGTCCATTTTCCATTCCTACTCTAATTTTCAATTCTACTTTGTTTAGCTTAACAAAGCTTGTTTTGGCGTTTATCAACATTGCGTTTTATTTGGTTCCCTACTGCAGCGTATTATGCAAACCGGTCGGTATTACATCAATTCAAAGCAGGAGTGGCACGCAGCAGGAGTGGAATCGAGTGTGGTAGGGCTCGGAAGTGTTGTGGCAACGGCGTCTAACATCGATGCGCTAGTGCGCTCGCTCACTTTTCACGCTGCGTGTATTACGCTCTCGCCGTTCGTGTGCATATTCGAGATTCAATTACAAAGTGCCGCACAGCACAAAATGCCGGCGTTGAGCTTCGCCGATCCCATGGTGCGAACGTGGGCGTTCTACTCGGGTTTGCTAGTGGTGAAAATGCTGGCGATGTCCGTCTTAACCGCCATCCAACGCTTTAAACACAAGGTATACTTGCTTCTTGTCGACGTACTTGCTGGAAAGTGCGTTGTCATCAGTCAGTCAGTCAGCCATTTTAATCCATTCCCCGATTGCATTCGAGCGTTCCACCTCGTTGAGCACACTACAATAGCTTGCATGTTTGTTTTGCAGGCATTCGCAAATCCCGAAGATTCCGCTTCGCTTAAGGTCAAACCACGCGTGGATGAGAACGTCGAGCGCGTCCGACGGTAATTCGCAACACACGATTGTTAGCGCCGTGCATTCGTTAAGCATAAGTTTTATGTCGACAGAGCGCATCTCAATGACCTCGAGAATATTCCTTCCTTCATCGTAGTCAGCTGGCTATACGTTATGACGCAGCCTTCGGTTTCGTTCACCACCACGCTGTTTCGCCTTGTGGTCGCCGCCCGCTACGCGCACACTTTCGTTTATGCCGTCGTGCCCTTGCCGCAGCCATCACGCGCGATTGCGTGGTTTGTGCCCTATGGCATCTCCTGGTACATGGGCATTCAGGCCATTCTTCACTTCATGAAATAGGCGATAAACTCCGGATAACTTCGTTATTTTTATATACAAGAGGTTTGCAGTACGTGCATATCAGCTCAATTAATAAAATAAAAACCTATCCAAATGATATAATATTTATCTGCATGTCGAGACTCTCGATATTGCAATGAATTGATAATGCCACCATTTCATAATTCATTTAGTATGTCAAGTAATGATAATAACTCATGACTACCGTAGTAACAGTGTGTCTTTCCTTATCACATACTCTCTCTCTCGCGCAGCATTATATTCTCTGGTCACAAATGCGTCAAACGTTTTCACTTGCAACTGGGAGTTCGTTGGAAACGGCAGCACTTGCTTAAGTAACCTTACTAACGGTTTCGGCGGCATAATTATTGAAACTTAAACATCATTTGACTGCAATGTTGAACGTTGAATGCAAAAGAAAATCAGATGATGCCTGTCGAATGGTCGAAAAGGCTTGTGTTAAGAAAAGTAAGGTTGAGTTCGATATGAAAGATTTCGTGCGGCCTGATCAAGAGTCGAAATGCACATGGCATAAGGACGCCGACATCAAATCTTCACCTCACACTAAAATCAGAGTGTAAGTAGACTAGACTTATCTTGTTTAGATACCGCGGGTACTACGTAGTTCCGCAAAGCATGCTTTAACTAACCTCGATAAAAAAAAACTAGGTGGGGTCTGAAAGTTTTCAAACTTGCAAAAGGCAGTTTTGTCGGCATGGATTTTTAAATCGCTT
Organism: Dorylogaster longipes; assembly: GCA_027580035.1. Taxonomy (NCBI): domain Eukaryota; kingdom Metazoa; phylum Arthropoda; class Insecta; order Coleoptera; family Staphylinidae; genus Dorylogaster; species Dorylogaster longipes. Next base: position 2,145 of record JAODFX010199140.1, read on the forward strand.
GCAATGGTTCTAATTTATACTAATTCCTATTTGCTTATCGATTTTGTTATCTGTTCCAATAATGGCAACCGAGTAGGTCAACAATTTTTATTCCGGTTTTTGTAGAAAACACACTGATGCTGTGCTGCCAAACATTCTCCACACAGTGGGAAACACCCCCATGATCAAACTGAACAAGATCCCACAATCCATGGGAATCAAGTGTGATATGTGTAAGATTGCCTCTCTAACTGAAATCTGCGCGGCGTAATTTTCTTGATTGCTTTGCGTAGATGCAAAGTGCGAGTTTTTCAATCCGGGTGGTTCGGTTAAGGACCGTATCGGCTACCGTATGGTAGAGGACGCTGAGCGCAGCGGTTTGCTTCAACCCGGTTCGACGATTATTGAGCCGACATCGGGGAACACCGGCATCGGTTTAGCGCTGGCGTCCGCTGTCAAGGGCTATCGGTGCGTAATCGTCATGCCGGAGAAGATGTCCAACGAGAAGGTAGACACGCTGCGTGCGCTCGGTGCCGAAATCATTCGCACTCCAACGGCGGCGGCCTTCGATTCGCCCGATGGTTTGATCGCTGTCTCGCAGAAGTTGCAGAAGCAGATTCCGAATTCCATCATTCTAGACCAGGTAATCGAATAAAACACCGACTATCTCTTTACATCCCTAACTATAACCTCTCTTTGTCGCTAGTATCGCAATGCAGGCAACCCACTAGCTCACTACGATACCACCGCGGAGGAAATCTTGGAACCATTCAACGGGAAGGTCGACATGGTGGTGATTGGTGCGGGCACGGGCGGCACCGTCTGTGGCGTCGGCCGTCGCATGAAGGAAGTATACCCATCGTGCGTGGTGGTCGCCGCCGATCCCGAGGGGTCCGTGCTTTCGGTGCCGGCATCCCTCAACGAGACCGACGTGACGTTCTACGAGGTCGAGGGCGTCGGCTACGACTTCGTGCCCACCGTGCTCGATCGGCGCGTGGTCGACGTGTGGATGAAGGGCAACGACGAGGAGGCGCTGCCGCTGGCGAAGCGGCTCATCGCCGAGGAGGGGTTGCTGTGCGGCGGTAGTAGTGGTCTAGCACTCGCCGTTGCTCTCAAGGCCGCCGCAAAGCTGAAGGCAGGCCAGACGTGCGTCGTGGTGCTGCCGGATGGTATTCGCAACTATATGACGAAGTTCGTCTCGGACCAGTGGATGGAGGCAAGACGTTTGCAGGTGCCGGCCAACAAGCATAATCACGCGTGGTGGGAGACTAAAATCTCGCAGATGCATCTTCAGCCGCCTACGGTGCTGAAGTGCACGACGACATGCGCGCAAGCGTTGAAAATCATGAAGGAGGCGAATGTCGCCCAGTTGCCGATCGTTGATACGACGACCAGCAGCCTCGTGGGGATGCTAACCGCACGCACTCTAACGCAAAAACTAATGAATAAGTTCCTCGACATGCATGATTGCATCCGCAAAGCAGTCGAATTGAAATACTACAAAGTTGATGAGGACTGCAGGTTGGGACTATTGTCTCGAATACTTGAGATTGCTCCATTTGTCCTTGTAACTGAAGGTAAACCTTTTGATGATTATCAAATTCCATAGTCAACATGTTTTGTTTCATTGTTTCAGTTGTTAATGAAAAAGAAGAATTGCATGGATTAATCACTGATATTGATTTTCTCCATTATATAAGCCTCAATAAGAATGTAAGAACCCAAAGCATGAAATCAAACAGCAATTAGGTTTACAATTTTTAATTATATGTACTATGGTGTATACAATGTAGCAGGGAATGTGTTTGAGACTTTGAAACACAGTGCAACTATGTTCTTTGTATTTGAATATGAAATTTGCATGAGGGCATACTTTGAACTTCAGCAGTAACGAAACAATTCACACCCAAATTTGCTAGTCCTCCTCGTAATATTCCACATGTGTATGCAACATATCTTGGGGCAAGTTCTAGGTATTGTTTGCCATTTGATATCCTAGTAAGGAAGCGAAATGCATTATCCTGTAAGACATAAATACCCTGGTGATTAGTTCTTAAATTGTCAATTTGCTTCTTGTATATTGCTGTCCAGAAGTCAGTGCAGATGAATTTCATTGTGTCTAATTCATCTTTAAATCTAGGCATTTCCTTGGTAAGCCTCTCAATTATTTTATATCCGGTTGAGAATCCAATATATTCCATGCTTGAAAGGTCTTCATCCTTAAGTGAAATTGATACATATTAGAAATGCAATCAGGGATTGAAGGAAATGAAAATACCTTAGCATCTTTGTTTTTAATTGCATTTTGTTCTAAAACATAATTCACTATTTCTGAATGAAGGAATTCAAAAAGTGTTTCTTCCGCCATTCCTCCCTGAAGTTTATCGTACTGAAGTTTATAGAAGTTTATCCGAAAACGTTTCCTGGATTTACCAAACAAATAATTGTTTAGGTTACAACCGTATGACGTAGAGCCTTGAATTTGTTTGTTTGTATTGTGAACAATATTGGCCACGAGAGGCCGGCCTATTTCTGATTTTTTTTATTTATTCGCCCGAATTCTAGAAATTTCATGATTTTGATTATAAATCTTTGATGAAATAAACTGTATATAATAATATTCAATCACGTAAGGAATTTTGAGGTATCTTCTCGTAAAAAGAACGATGATGAACAGAGTAAAATAAAAGTCGTACTTTAAAGTACTATAATAGATTTAAAGATGGCTGCACTGGATACACGTGTAGAGGTGGGTTTTTGAATAAGTGTTTTATTACAATTGTTATTCCTAAAAACATTTGTTTTGAAATATTTGAAACTTTTAAAATATGTACATATAAGTGTTGAGTATGGGAGGCAAGTTTAGAATAATGAAGTATACTAATATTATTTATGAAAATTAACCTCCAAAACTAAGAAGACCGTTAAAACGATTAAGACTAAGGCAAATTAAAACTAAATTGCTAGTTTTGTCATTATGACTACGTGCGGAGAAGACTTTATCCTGAATGATACAATTCCGGAAAATGTGCAAATGAATCTTAAGCTTATAATTGAGAAACATCCTAGTGGATTATGGGGATCACAATTAGAAGATGAATTCAAGTATGTTATATTACTCTTAAAATAACAACTAATCTCAGTTTTTTTATTTTAGAAAGCAGACAAAGAGAGAATTAAAGTACCTGATATATGGATATGCTTCTTTGGAACACATGTGTTCATCTATAACTTACATCTGCAAAATAGTGAAGCACTTTAAAGGTGATTTTAAACTATTTGATCCCAATGGCCATGTACCTGCAAACCTGGATGTTTTGACAAAAAATGATCTGAAATTTATTCCTGGTGTTGTGGGACTCAATGAAATTGTTCCTAGGCAGCAACTGGTGGCAACAAACAACCTAATTCCAATCAAACTTAGTGACTTTTATGATGTATCAAAGTTCTGGTTTTATACCTGTGCATCAGAGGCAAAGTTCATAGATGTTATGCATAGAATGAAACAATTTTATACTTCAACTGGGAAGTATTATCACATTCCAACATATAAAATGAAGAATCAAACTTATTGTGTTGCTTTGTATTTGAGTATATTTCATAGAGCTGTTATTGTTGACATTTTACCTGATTTAATGCATAGTGTTAAGGTAAAATTACTTACTGAATACGTATGTCCCAAATATTACTGTTTATTATATGATTGAAGGTATTCTTTATTGACTATGGCACTGTGGATGTTGTAAATGTAAAGAATATTTACTTCTTACATGAATCATTCAAAGAACCCAATGCTATTGCAATGAGGGGCCAGCTGGCATTTGTTAAACCAATTGGAATGAATATGCCATGGAGTGAAGAAATGCAAATTGCATTTAATACTGCTATTCAAAACAAAACACTGCAAGCCCAAGTGGAAACCAAACACAAAGAAGTAAGTCTGATATGCAATCTTTAAAATATTGTCTTTCATAATGTTTTGCAGGATAATGGACTTGTCTATGTTCTAAAGCTTTATGATAATGCACCTGGGAAGAAATATTGGTTACATGAACATTTCATTAATTCTGGTTTGGCTATTCATGATAATAAGGAGCAGGATGAATCTCAAAGCATTCCAGAATTTATTAATAATAAGCAAAAGATGCATTTAGTTCCAACGTTTCCGGATTTAGAACAGGGTATAGCACGGACTAAAGCGGAAGTGGATCTATTGCGTAAACTAGAGTATCCATTACATGAAATTTTCAAGAAATACATTAAATAATAAATGATTTTCTTTAAAAGATGTTGTAAATATTTGAAACAAGTTGAAAGTCACACTTATTTCTATTCATACATTTCTTTGACTCAACCATCTTCAAATTACTCTCCTTACACAAATTTTGCTCACAAATGACTCGTACGGAAAAGAATAAAAAAACGGTTTATTAGTAAACAAAATGGCGGCTAATTGACGCAGTTATTTTTCTGGTTATTTGATGGCATTATTTATATTTGAAAGAGAAGATTTATGCATGTATACGTTTTAAACTCTGGATTAAACTCCAAGTTCTACATATTTAACTCGCGCAAGCACAGTAAATAACTAAATTAATACATATAATACGTTATTGTATACGAATAGTGATAACATTATCGTGTAAAGTTATATGAAGTGGATTTGTGAGAAGCAAATACTTTCGCAAATATGAGTAGTAATCACTTGCAATCACCAAATACCTCAACTTCCACAAACAATCGCCTTGGCGAAATTGCTCATCTCGAGCAGTTTTCCAATAATTTCGCGTGGTTGTTCCTCAGCGAGGAGTATTCAGATGTCATCCTGATTGTCGAAGGACAACGTCTCTATGCTCATAAGGTATATAAGCTATATAAGCAACTCAGTTGGTTTCTTATTTAACTATTTATTTCATGTGATTGCTCCAGGTAATTCTTGCTGCACGAAGTGAGTACTTTCGAGCCTTGCTCTATGGTGGAATGAAGGAATCTAAACAGGCTGAAATTGAAATGCCTTATGCACCTGTGGCAGCATTTAAGGCACTCCTCAAGTATATATACTCAGGACACATGTTTCTCATCTCAATGCGAGAAGAGGTGATACTAGAGACTTTGGGTTTAGCACACCAATATGGTTTCCAAGAGCTGGAAACTGCAATATCAGACATACTTAGACAGCTCTTAGATCTAAAAAATGTGTGTGCTATTGTAGATACAGCCAGATTATATGGAATGGACAAACTGGTTGAAGTGTGTCATCTATTTTTTGATCAGAATGCAGCAGATATACTAAAGCATGAATCATTTATAAATTTATCACAACTGTCTTTGGTTGAGCTTCTTAAAAGAGATTCATTCTTTGCACCAGAGGTTGAAATATTCAAGGGGGTGAGCAGATGGTGCAGACACAATGAGGATAGGAATGACTTGGTTATCAATTGTGTGCGTTTATCCCTAATGACCATAACAGATTTGTTATCAGAAGTCAGGCCAGCTGATTTGGTTAAGCCAGATACATTATTGGATGCAATTGCTGAGAGAACCAATGCCAAAATAAGCAACTTGCCACACCGAGGACAATTGATCATCAATGAAAACATTGCCACTCAATCACATGGTTCTAAAGTAATTGCTGGTGAGCTTATGGATGCCTGTATTGATGGTGACAGCTACAACTACGATTTGGAGCGCGGATACACACGACACACGATTGGCGTGCCGGATCAGTGCATAATTGTGAAGTTGGGTAAGCCATCAATCATTAATCACATCCAGTTGCTGCTGTGGGATCGCGACAATCGTTCATACTCGTACTACATTGAGGTTTCGCTGGAATTCAAAGACTGGATTCGTGTGATCGACTACAGCCAGTACTCCTGCCGATCCTGGCAGAGATTATTTTTCGATGCGCGCGTTGTGCAGTACATTAAGATCGTCGGCACGAACAACACCTCGAACAAAGTGTTCCACTTGGTCTTGTTCAATGCAATGTACAAGGATTCGATTCCAGCGCTCATGAACGGCCTCATCTGTCCGACAAGCAATGTAGCAACACTGGAGAAGTCTGCATGCGTTATCGAAGGCGTGTGCCGATCGCGCAACGCGCTGCTGAATGGCGATACGAAGCATTACAATCTGGACTCGGGCTACACTTGCCACCAGGTCGGCTCCGGCTCGATTCTTATCCAATTGGGCCAGCCGTACATGCTGTCCAGCCTGCGGTTGCTGTTGTGGGACTGCGATGATCGCAGCTACAGCTACTACATCGAGTCGTCCGTGAACATTCGCGATTGGGAGGTACTGGTCGACCGCAGCCGGGAGAGGTGCAAGTCGTGGCAGGTGGTCCGATTCCAGCCCAAGCCAGTTGCTTTTGTGCGGATTGTCGGCACTTACAACACAGCAAATGAGGTAAGACAGTTAGAATTTTCCGCAGGGCGGTCGTTGTTTCTACAGGCGTGGCTCTTTTGCAGGTGTTCCACTGCGTGCACTTTGAGTGCCCGTCGTCCACGGAGCAGGAGGACGTCAGCAAGAGCGACTCTAAGATGACGCAAAGCGGCAGCACACAGACGAACAGCAGGGACGTCGAGAGTGGCAATAACGACGACGGCGGTGGCACAGCGCGGGCATTAACACCGAATGTAGACGCAGCGCAGTCCACTGAGACCGCTACGGAGGCGGAGGAGTTGCACTATGCATGGGACGATGCCGCCGACTAGCATGCGCGTTCCAATGATCATGTGGGCATCCTGTCGCTTTAAATCGCTTCATTCTAGTCACAATACGACCATTTTGCTGCATTTTTATGAGTTCGATTCGTTGTAATGGCGAAGCGCTGTCGTCGTTGTTCGCCAAATACCGACGGCGAAGGTGCGCGTTGGTTTCGTTTTTATTGCGTGCTTTCCACTCCAATGGTGAACGTTTTTACTGTTCGAAGTTCGTCATTTATTTCAAGAGGAGTAAGTCAATGATTGACGACTAAGCCGACGGAGATGATTAGAAGATTGTTATTTTAATCAATTGTAGAATTTTATGCTCAGAGCACAAATCGAGCTTGGGGTCTATGCTTAGACTATATAGCAATAGGCTCCGTGCATCGTATTCTAGCTATGTACCCCCTTGTTTCTGAACCATCAATAAATTTCAAGTTAGCGAGTCTAGCGGGTAAGGTGGACCATCAAATTATTAATAAAAAATCTACCTACAAATTTTAAAATACCAATGATTGCAATTAGATACAAGCAAGAACAGCTGATTTAATAAATTCTCAATAAAGTCAATGACTATAGAATAGTTATTATGATTTTATTGGTTCTAATTATTGTTCTTATGAATCTAACTTTGCAACCTTTCCAACTCTGTTCAGGACCAACAGGTGTCGGTACACTCGTCACGAAGCGCACGGAGTACACGCTGCTTTTGATTGTGCAAGTGATTTGTAATCGTTATTGGTATTTACTAAAGTTTGACCAATGAGGATCGCGAATCATTGCAATTCATTACTCTTTCTTTCGTGATTACTAATAATGATTACGAATCACTTGTACGATCGAAAGTAGCTACAGTCGTAAAATATGGCAATTGCTTATTATCGTTGTCTCCTTGTAACTGCACAAATGGGCACAAACTACAAAGCCGTTTTTGAAGAAATGCTCATTGCTTGCAGCAATTATCAATACTCTTCATCATAAAATATCAACAATTTTATTGGCCACATTATGTTATATTTCAAAGGAGGGTTCAAGGCGTTTTTATCTGCTGGAATGGCATAACCTTATACAATTTTGCAACAGAAAATTTCAAGTTTTGTTATCTTGTTGATTTCGATTTCTCTTAAATCAAATCACTATGACGTCGATAATTAAACTTCAAGCACTATCTGGAGCTATGGATGAGTCTCCGCCTTGTTATTTAATTCAAGTTGATGAAGTACGAATATTGTTGGACTGTGGCTGGGATGAAAAGTTTGATCAGGAGATAATCAAAGAATTGCGGAGGTATGCTAATTAATTTGGCTATCTGTAACTGTCTATTTAAAATTCAAATTGTTTATATTTTAGACATGCACACACAATTGATGCAGTGCTTATATCGTATCCAGATCCCCATCACCTAGGTGCTTTACCATACTTGGTTGGGAAACTTGGCTTGAACTGCCCAATTTATGCCACAATTCCTGTATATAAAATGGGGCAGATGTTTATGTATGACTGGTTTCAATCACATTCAAATGTAGAAGACTTTGATGTCTTCTCACTGGATGATGTTGACTTGGCTTTCGAAAAGATGATACAACTCAAATACAATCAAACAGTTTCAATGAAGGGCAAAGGATATGGCATATCTGTGACTCCACTGCCTGCTGGGCACATGATAGGTGGCACTATCTGGAAGATTATGAAGGTTGGAGAGGAGGATATTATATATGCCAATGATTTCAACCATAAGAAAGAGCGACATTTAAATGGATGTGAATTAGAGAAGTTGCAACGGCCATCATTGCTAATTACAGATGCATTTAATGCAACATATCAGCAAGCACGGCGACGAGCTAGAGATGAAAAATTAATGAGTAAGTTTTTCATTTTTGATGATATCATGGTTATTTGAATTTTATCATTTTTATATTGTAGCAAACATCTTACAAACATTACGAAACAATGGCAATGTTTTAATATCAGTGGACACTGCTGGTAGAGTTTTGGAGTTGGCGCATATGTTAGACCAATTGTGGCGTAATAAAGAATCAGGCTTGTTTGCATACTCATTGGCACTGCTAAGTAATGTTAGTTACAATGTGGTAGAGTTTGCAAAGTCTCAAATCGAATGGATGAGTGACAAACTGATGAAGAACTTTGAGGGTGCCAGAAACAATCCTTTCCAATTCAAACACCTGCAGTTATGTCACAGTCTGCAGGAGTTGTCTAAAGTGCCTAATCCTAAGGTGGTGCTGGCGAGCTTCCCGGACATGGATTGCGGATTCTCGAGGGAGCTTTTCTTACAGTGGTGTTCCAACGCAAATAATAGCATCATAATCACGACGAGAACATCGCCAGGAACGCTCTCGCGCGATTTGGTGGACAATGGGGGTAATCGAACTATAGACCTGGAGGTGAAGAAACGCGTAAAACTCGAGGGCGCTGAGCTGGAGGCGTACGAGAAGGAGCGCAAGGAGATGATCGAGCTAAATAACGAGAAGAAGACGGAGGATTCCGATTCGGACGACGATCTTGAGATGAGCGTGATCTCGAAAGGTCGTCACGACATCGTGATCAAACAGGAGGGCAAGATTCAGGGCGGTTTCTTTAAGGCGACGAAAAAGCAGTACCCGATGTTCCCCTTCCACGAGGAGAAGATCAAGACGGACGACTACGGCGAGATCATCAAGCCGGAGGACTACAAGCTTGTGGACGCGCTCGTCGAGGCCGAGGACAACAAGGAGAACGTGCTGCACAAGAAGGAGGAGCCCGAGGTGCTGCCGGAGCTGCCCGACATTCCAACAAAGTGCATCGTACTGAATCGCACCGTGCAGGTGAACTGCCAGGTGCAGTACATCGACTTCGAAGGTCGCTCCGACGGCGAGTCGCTGCTGAAGATCCTCTCGCAGCTACGGCCGCGTCGGCTGGTGATCGTGCGCGGCGACGCGGAGAGCACGAGCGCAATCGCCGACTACTGTCGCGAGCACGTCGAGAGCAAGATCTTCGTGCCAAGCCGTGGTGAGACGGTGGATGCTACCAGCGAGACGCACATCTACCAGGTGCGCCTCACCGACGCGCTCATCTCGCAGCTGGCGTTCCAGAAGGGCAAGGACTCGGAGCTTGCGTGGATGGACGCGCAGATCGTGCTCAGGGAGAGCCAGCCGGACGCCAAGCCCGTTGGCGACGCCGCGGACGGCGAGCCCATGGACGTCGACGAGACCACCTCGAAGATTTACACGCTCGAACCGGCCACGCAGTTCGTTCCGCACGAAACTGTCTATATCAATGAGCTGAAACTCTCCGAGTTCAAGCAGATTCTCTCGAGAGCGAATATCTCGTCGGAGTTTTCGGCCGGCGTGCTGTGGTGCTGCAACGGCACGATCGCTATTCGAAAGGTACTCGAATATTACTCAGTTGATTCATGGTAATTATTGGAATGTTTAAATTTTTAGATTGAAAGTGGACGGATTATCGTGGAAGGCTGTATTTCGGAAGACTACTATCGCGTTCGTGAACTTCTCTACGAGCAGTACGCGATTCTTTGAATTTATGGGTGTCTCAGCTGGTTTTTACTTGTTTCTCAATGAAAATAAGTTTGTATAGTATTACATACTGGATTGTTAAGTGTCGTATTCCGTACGTTCTGAATAAATATTTTAAGAATTTGTCGAGTTTGTAACTTGCGCTTGTCGTAGACATCGATCAGGTTACGTTGAACCAGCAAGTTCGCAATTGTGAATAAGCCGTAAACACAATAAGTTTGTATGAACTTGTGAATCGCATGTGGCATTGTCTTTATATTTATGTATAAAAATATCGCTCTAGGCAACCATGAACAATTCATTAATCTGATTAACATAAACACTAATATTCAATTTGTTTGAATTTGAAATTGATATTGAATTTGTTAATATCCCTATAAAATTTTAATAATCAAAACGAAGCTAATGCCTGTTGTCAACGAATTCAGTATTAAGCTGAAGTAATTAACTTTTTTAGGTTTTCTTCTATTTTTTAATACTTCTTTCATACATGGTGGTTGTTTTTCAGTCTTTGTTAATGTTCAATATACTGAGCATGAGCGAAAAATGTAATAATTTGTACGTCTTACAATTTGTTCAAAGAAAAAAGCTTTAATGAACGGTCTAAATAGATACAAAATTCACTGCGATTGCATTTCGCTTCACTTACACACATCTTTACGATTAAACGATTATTATTTTAGCAGTCCTATCAATTGCACACTTTCTGTAGAGTTTTGGTGCCAGTTACTTTATTCAAAATTGGAATATCCAAAGTAAAGGACGAAGTAAAGTCGCTTTTACACAGAAGTGTTAATAACTTTTGTTATGAGGTTTTGTTAAAAAATTTACCTACTGTCGAAGGATAACCTAAATCCTATTACAAAGACGGATTTTTTGTTAATAACACGCGTTATCAACATTTGTTAAGTTAATAACATTTTATTAAAAACTTGTGTTATTTATACTAACGTGGATGTAGACCCGGCTTAACTTTGAACACATCGACCGGAAAGATGTAGTAGAGATGATGTGCAGTGATTGAACGGTCATCGTCACAACGCATTACTCGAAGTGAATGCGCGTGTACGCGTTATTATTGCAAGGCGCTTTAACGAAATCAATTAATCCAGCAGCAGCAGTAGTAAACAGGTACGTTCGCGAGTATGTGCGAGTAGTACACGCGCCTGCCGCCCCACCGCCCGAGCTGTGCTGCTGCGTTCGGCACGGCCCGAGTGCGCTCGCCGAGCGTTCGTTTTCATTCATGCATCCACAAATCCGTGGTGGCGGCGGCGGCGGCGGCAGCGCGGCGACGACTTATCTTGAGCCATCTTGCCGCGCCGCCAGTGTTTTGCGTCGCGTCGCTCGCGCCGCCGGCTGCTGCGTTGCGTTAAGCTAGTTGTGCGTGCGGCCAGCCATCGCGAGTGTGTGCGCGCAGTGCCCCCGGTGTTTACGTCGCGAAGAGGCATCGGCAATCGGCATCGATCAACGCCGCGCGGCGCTGCTCTGCGCTCCCTCTGCGTAAAAGGTGAGTCTAAAAATAGCCGAAGCAAATCGCACGCACGACCGGCGAAAAACGGCAAAGCAAGGTGCATGCATATCTGCTTGTGATGTGTCGCAATGGCCGAAGATTGATCGGCGTCGTCCGATCGTCACTCTGTTGCTGGTGCTGTTGCGCTGCTTATCAGCAGCGCGCATGTGCATATTGCATCTCGGACGCTCTCCGCGCATGAGATAAGTGTGGTGGCTCGGGTGGTCCAGCAGCAGCAGCAGCACCGCGACAAGTGCATCCTCGTCGTCGACAGTTGCCAAGGTCGCTGCGCGGAGATACTCAATCCGAGCAGGTTTCCTTCTAATTATCCCCGGCAATGAGCCTGTGCGCTCGCTTCTTCGATCTCTTCCTCAACACGACAACAACTTGTTGCTTGTGCTTGTGCACCTTGCCGAAGATATTCGTTTACACCGTCGGTATCGAATCGTCGCGGCCCCTAGCATCGTGTTCGCGTTACCCTAGCGAACAATGCAGGCGTTTCACACACATGCTGCCTGCCTGTCACCGAATGGTAGGTTGTTGGCTTGTAGGTGGTGTGGATGGGGGCCCATTTCGTATGTAGATTCTCTTGGGTGTTAATGCCAATGCCGCTGGGGCGCTCGCGCGTTGCGCATTGAATGCAATTTATAGTTATGCATGCGCGCACCCCACACGTTCTGGGCTCGGTTGATGTATTGTGCAAAATCGTTGCGTTTTTGTTTCGGCTCAAATTACCATCTGTTTCCAATTCAGCTCTGCTCACGCGAACGCGACCTGCCGTTGCGCAGTCGCGATTGCTAATTGCTCAAATTGCATATGCAGCGTTCATAAACTCGCTACGTATTTGCACCGAGGTGGTTCGCATGAGTGCTTCAGATGCAATTCTCGCAATCCTAACGGAGAGTGCACGGAATAGCATGCAATTCATCATTGATTGCGTTGTTCCCAAACTTCCCTCATTTGAAATGATCTAGTGATTAATTGCTTCTCGTATCGTATCAGTTATTGAACATTAATTATACATTAAGTGAGCATTTCCTAGAATTCCGAGCCGCAAAAGAAGAAAACACATGTAATGTTAAAGTCGATGCCGCTGCATTAAATTTGCAGACCATCTTTACTAAGAGATTGGAACAGAATTTTTTAAATGATGTCGAACTTTTGCACTGCTATGATTTACAAAATGACAAGGACTATATACGAAAGAAAATCGTATTGAAATTACAAACAAAGCACATATGTTTATATACTTGAGTACCTATTACTAAAGCAATCAAAATTTAATCTTTGCTGATAGTTCATTTCATGAGTAAAAGTTTTCTTATCTCCAATATGTAAACTATACTTCAATATTGCTTTCTTTATACACGGTGGCCAGAAAAGTGCGGATAAATGCCAGGTAGAACGATTCTTTGTTCAATTCTGAGGTGATAATCTTAATCCAAAAAAGTTATACGGTCCTTCCTTAAAG
>JAODFX010199358.1:0-15320 GCA_027580035.1 Dorylogaster longipes
GGAAGAAGTCAACTTATTTGGACAAAAATATACTGGCGAACATGGATTTCAAAAGCGATCCACTCGGCCGAAACAGTGTTTTGTGCGAGCTGCCACTGAGTCAACCAGCGCTCGCCAGCACACCCCAGTGAAACAACAATAGCCCGAAGCGCTTTCTCGCGCAACGCCGTGGTTGCTGGTTGTCGGTTGTGTGCGGATGGTGCGTTCGCAGCGCACGCGGGCCGCGAACGGACAGATGGCAGCGTCCCCGGCATCCCCAGCATCCCGGCAGCGTGCGTTATTCATAGACGCGGGCGGGACGACCCACCCCGGCGTGCGGCGCAAAAAAAAAATCGCTCGCATAATAAGCGTACGCGCATAATGTCGACACGCCCGTAATGATAGTCGGCGGCACGAAAGCGGAGCCGATCGAATTGTTGAGTCGCGCGTGTGGGGTGGTTGCAGCATCGACTAATCAACGCATGCGGCCGGGAACGAATTCGATGTCAAACATGAAAATCGAGCTCGCGCATTTGACTCCGCAGCTAGTCGTCGCGGCGTGCTTCAGGCGATCTCCTCCTTAGCAAGAGGGCACCTTTTTTTGAAGGTGTCTAAAACCGTGTCTAATACCGTTCGCGCACAATGCGTGAGCCGCTTTTGTGCGTAGATGAATGAAAGCGTTCGCCTCGCCGGCGCAAGTTGAAAAGATGGATACCCCGCAGGTTATGTATGTATTCTTTGGTTTTTCAGAATCAGTGCCTACCTTAAGAAGACCGTCTCCTTCCCTGTCCCTTAGTTAGGTAACGCTAACATATATTCTGATCTACCTCCCGTGTATGGGACCCCCTTGCTTTTCAACATTTGGGCATGTTTCCCCATTTTTCCACTTCAAGTTGCGACATTGTTGTTTGGTCCAAACGTTTCAAAACCCTGCCCGGAAGGTAAGAATTGTCCGCCGGCAAAAGACACGAAAGTGAATCTCTATCAGGCACTCTTCTACGACCTGCTTCGCAAGACTAGAGCGAGGGTCGAACGCATCGAGAGAATATCCATGTCGACGCGAAGTGCGTAAGTATGTAAGCCGATTAGGGCCCTTAAATTTTTTCCTTCGAAATAATAACGAATCGAAAAACGTCCATTAATCAATCCGAACGCGATGTGGCACGCACCCCGCATTGTGAACGACGTGGAAATGATGAACACGGTATGCCTGCCGATTGCCACCCCGTTCACTAAAATAATTATAATGATTGCGTGCCGCGTGAAGGCTTGGACGAAGCACGCGTGCGCGCATAATACGTAATAGTATCCATGGGAGGAAAGGGGTTGAACTGTGATCACATCCGGCGCTTTACTCTCTAATAGATTCCAGCTGGATTTTGATTGTTCGCTTTTGTACAACACAGAACAACATCGTTGTTTGAACTGACTGATTTCAGCGGGCTGCTGTAGGGCGAGATGATGTTGGCAAAACTTGCAACTAACGTTTCCAAATTGCACCTCATTAAAATTCAGCTTCCAACCGCGAGAATGTTTACTATGGACAGTCGTGTAACTACTATATAGCAAGAATACGCAATACATTGGGGCCCCCGAGCAAGGGGGATTATTTGAATGTTTCAAAGATGGTAGAGGAAGCACGCAATACTTGAGGTAGGTTACCTATCCTTTTGCCACCTCACTTAGTGTGTGCTAATCAGAAACCAAATTCAATTTTGCCAAACATACTCATTTTTCAATTCTGAAAAACGTGCTGTTCATTTCGAAAAATCCTTATAACTGTATAGAATTTGGGCAGACTGGGCAATCTTTCAAAACACAAATAGTATGGAATTTATTCTTTAAATTAGATCTAATTTTGACAGCAACAGAAAGATCATTTAATTGTGCATTACGTGTCATCGTACAATATTCCAAGAATCAACTCGAAATAAACAAGTTTGAAGCAAAGTATGAAGTTTCAGTGGCGTTGGTTCAATTAAACGTTGATTTTTCTGACTTTTCGAAAAAGAAAGCACATATTTAGGAAATTATGATAATGAATGTTCACACAAAGTGAGTAAAAGAGCATTTACTCGTAATCACCCCGTCCACGTGAGAATCAATACGATCAATGAGTGACGGTTTGACAGTACATGAATTATTTCTGCCTAAACACTGTCGATACAGCCGTCACAGCCATGAAGAATTATTGTTGAAATTGGCGAAGTAAGCAGGTAACTGTTATAGGGTATGAAACAAGTTTCCACCTATTCGGTTCGCAATCGGAGCTGCACATCGCCCTCGTGCACAGTTTTCCACATGTCTGCTCGTCGTGGCAAATTGTCGAGGAAAGTGGCAGCGCACTCGGGAATCGGAGGTAACCGGATCGTGGCGTGGGCGCGTTGCCACGTAGTGAGTGCCACCTCGAGCCGTAACAGTAGTCGGGCGCTGGTGTTGGGTAACCGCGAGGTGCCGCTCGCGATTTGCAACTTTGCGATCGTGCCCAACTTCCTACTCGCCGGCATTGATACTAATTTCGTCAGGCGGCGGCGGCGGCTCTTTCCGTACGCACTACTTGCGCACCAGTAGTAAGCTGCACAGCACCCAGAGACGGATTCAACCCCACTCCTCTCGGGTTGCACGCGGGCATCAACCAAAACCATCCAACCCACCGCGATTGAGTCGAAATCATCAACGGGGAGTTCGTGCTATCGGTAGGCAGTACAAGGTGGGACAAAAACAGCAAAATGTGGTGTCACATGCGGGCAAAGTAGTTTGGCGAATTCCAAAGCCAGACCTGCGTTGGAACACAGACTTGAGTGGAGCACTTCTGTTTGCAAATATAATGAGGAATGCACTACACGGCTGTATACGCAAACGTCATTAAAGTATACTGTTTTAAGTGCCTTCTTGTCATTGATTCTCCACGTTGGAGCAAAAAAATGCACTCAAAGGCGCAAGTTGTTGTTTGACGTTGCAGTTCTGCATTTGAATAGAGGAGTTAAGAATAAAGAAATATCTAAACTGTTTCAACCAATATTAAAATAGAGTCGCCGTTGATTTTTTAGTTCTCGATCTTTTTGGTTTTGATCTTTTTACCGTTCGACAAAATTGTTTTTCCTTATGCGAGAAAATAGGACGGAGTTATTTCTAATTTCACGTACACACATAATACAAAACATAGTTAATTTGACTGCTATTAAACATTAGAAGAATTTACAATGGCAATAACCAAGATAGATAAGTCAATGTTTTATTTGAAACCAGCTGAATACTCTACAATTAAAGGAGGATACCGGTCATCTATTCACATCCCTGCTTCAAATTTATTTATTGTGGTTTCGTTAATTACAGCCCCAGTCAATTCGCAGCTGGTTTAAATCATCGACGATCAGACGCTAAACTCGAGTGGAATTCGCACCAACAAGCAGGATCGCTCGGGCTGAAGGCCCGGGGGTTAGGGGTACGGGGGCGCAAACCGAAACAGCCGCTCGCCGACGCCGAACGCAGTTCAACGTGTAAAGTTATGATTGCACGCACAGGGGTGGTGCACGGGGCGGCAAATGCGAAACGTCGTCGGAATGCACGGTTGGATCGCGGGCGGCGGTGTAAGAGGGGCGGCGAGGAGAGCGGCAGAGAGGGTGGCGGCGGCGGAGATGATGTACAATACGTATGTTGCGCCCGACAAAACGTTTTCATTCTCAACTTTCGCCGAGCTAATTAAATTAACTCGTCGGCCGACAGCGGCGGCGGCACACGCCGCCTCCATCCATATCGAAATACGTCCCGATGCGCGCACTCGCACGCGGCTGTCGCAGTGGGCGGAAATCGCGAAAAGCTGGCATCAAGTACAATTGTCAAATCAAATCAATGAAATTTTATATACTGCTGATTTCGATTCCAATATCAAAATTACTGTAACTAAATATTCGTATATTTTTATGCTATAGTTGCTATAAAAATAGACAAAAAAAAAACTAAACATTAACACGTCTGAAATATATTTAAACGTCACTAACAGGAAAGACAATAAGTTTGTGATGGTGTGTAAGTTGAAGTAGTTTCAATGCATCTGCAGCATCGGCAGTAAAATTTGTTTTTTTTTGCCAGCTGACATATTATACAATATATAATGAAAAAAACCCGCAAAGAGATCATCTTAATAACTGCGGAATATATATGGTGGAATAGGAGCTAGTAGCAGCATATTTTTTGCAGAAATCCATTACGGATATTATAAACTAATCATTAATGATGGAGTTGCGGTCTACCTAAAACTTACTAAAATATTTCTTAACCTGATAGCATTAAAAAGAAAGCATCAAATCTAATTTAAAGAAATTAATTTGCACAGTAAACATAAAAGTTATTAAATACTCAAGTTGACCATTATTTCACTACTTAGCAAGCCTTCATTTTCAGCATGAAACGCACAATTTATTTAGTTATTCGATCGCAGTATAAAAAATCCGTTAATGTAGAATGCGTTTTGGGACGTTATGACTGCTTTTGGCGATTTCCACCCACTGTGCGTCGCGGCGCGTCTGCGCGGATGCGTCGCGATGCGCCGCCGCCGCTTTCAGTTTCAGCGGTCGACGCGCGCCGCTTCAGTCTGAAGCCAGCGTCGGCGCTGTTTGGGTCTGGCTGGCTGGCTGGCTGCCTGCCTGCCCGCCCGCCCCCCTATCCGAAACCGCACACATCTCGTCGGCGCGCCGCGTGCGCTCGTTGATAACGCGTTTTTCCAGCCGAGGGATACGGGATACGGTGGCAGCAGCGCGGGCGCGCGATGGCAGTTTGAGTTCGCGATCCGTCGCGTGAGCACGAGTGGTGCGAGATGTCGCGCCGCCGCCGCAGCGACGCCGTGGGAAGTTTGCTCGTCGTCGTGTGGTGGTGCTCCTCATTGTGCATTCTGCAGCGTGCGCAAGGTAATGCATACGTGCGCCGAATGATTTGCGCCATGCCGATACACGCCGGACGCAGCGTGTGCTTTGGCTGGACCAACGCGAGATGCTACTTCGAGCCGCGACACGCGCGCCCCTATCCTTTATCCTTCCGCAAAACCGCAGGACTCTAATCACGCACAGCGGCAGCGGCGGCGGCGGCGGTGGTGGTGGTGGTGGTAACGTGATAGGTGTGCGTCAGGCACAAATGAACAACGCACGCACGCACGCGCGCCTCCACCGCCTCCTCCACCGCCGTCCGAAATGAAATTATCACATGATGCGCAATTCCGGATTGCACGGGCGAAATTGAATTGAATATGAATATAAAGTGGCGTGCGCGCGCGCTCGGCACCGCCATTAGACGTAAACAAACGCGAATCGCAAATTGCATTTCGCGTTTACGCCGCGCACTTCGCCAAAACGCCAACGTCGCTGCGCCACAGCGCTAATGATATATTTAATTAGGCGTAATTGTCGCGAGCGGACGGCGCGTGCGTTTGATTTCGCGCCGCGCCGAAAGTTGCGGACCGCGCGCGCCCTTTGTGCCGAAATGCAGAAAATGCAATTGCGTTTATTACGCGCCGCGGGCGGACGGGAATACGCAAAACGGGCCGCCGCCGACGCCAAATAGACCATTCAAACGGCAATTATCCTTGCGCACAGAAAACAAAAAATTGGGCGCTCGGCGCAATTGTTTGGAAATTTAGTTGCGGGAGTGCGTTCTGCATTTCACACGCACGCGTCTCTTCTCTTCTCTTCTTCCTCCACCTACCTCAAATAACCGCTAACCGTATTATTCGCCCTGTGTTAGACCTCGAGACGATTATGCTAACAATAACAGCTTTGCTAAATTGAGGTAAACCAAACATCCACTCAATCTTGTTTGAATTTGCAGATATTTTTAGCTTATGTATTGCGTATGCGTTGCGAATAGTTTACATTTAACATTCTCGTTAAAAACTGCAACATTGATTTTTTTTCGACCAGAGAACAAGCGCATAAATATATTGGAATTAAAATTTGTTGTTTATTTTTGCATATGAAAATGTGTAATATAAATTTCGAATATATGGAAATGTTGTATAAGCAATTCATAATGGATAGACAATATTATTGGATTGTGCTCCAATCATTGTGTATACACAAGAAATGCTCCTTACAGTGTTGTTTATTATTCATTCGGAATTAGGTTAGTTAGTTACTTAGTTAGCGCTTAATCGAGCAACGTTACCAATTAGATTCAACTGCGATGCCAGAGTAGTGCCCTACTACCAATCAGAAGTTCATCAATAGTTGCCCAAACGGCGACATCTGTGGGCGAGTGGACGAACGTGTCCAATCTAATGATAATTTCGTAATGCGTTGCATTGCATTCGAGCGCTGATAAAGATATCGAGCAAATGGCTTTGATGCGCGCTCCGTCGGCGATTTCTTCGATAGGCTGACCGGACATTCGGCATTGCAATAACAATGCGGCTGCCAGCTGTAATGCGTGCATGCATATTCAGTTTGCGACCGGCAGCACCGGCTAGCTACTACTAGCTACATGCATCGCAGCGAATTCGTCGCGGCGATCAGCGACAGTGCGATGATTTACGCGCACATTACTTATTATGCAAATCGAGGTCAGTCGATGCGCGCCGCCGACACTATTCACCATAAACAAATCGGCTGTTATTGATATTCATAATAAATTATCGCCGTGCCGATATCGTTCGCGACGTTATTAACGGCCAGCTGAAATTCGCTGCGATAATGAGCGTCGAAACGCTGTCGGCAGCACTTTGTCTACCATCTCACACACAGTGAGAAATCTTCGAGAAGTTTTACTGTCGAATTATAAACTCACTGTAAAGTGAAAAGAAAGAAATACAGGATACGCAAAATGCATTTAAATGAAAGAAATACTTGCTTCTTTGTAAATCCAATAATGCTGAAAATCGAATAATTCCATGAAACCAGTGATGATATTTTTTAAAATTAAAATGTATAAGCTGCAGGTGATGATATGTTATTTTGCGTTTATGTGCAAATCTCATAAGCAATTTCTAGTAGTATTTAGAACTTCCAAAAATTCACCAGCTACATTTGTTCATATTTTCGCCATACATTCACATAGGCAGATGCATGTGCAGACGTCATCTGCCGATGCCTCTGCTGAGTATAAATCTGAGCTCAGATTCCAGATATCTTCCACCCGTTTTCAAGATAATTCCACTTTAAGATCGGCAAATAGCATTTGATCATTTATCGAGTGCGAATATAATATACTCTCTAGTCGATATCTCGAATAGTTTTCGAGTTATTCGACCTCAAGGTCGAAAAATTCCAAATTTTTATTATGAATAATTTCAAAGTCGTTTATGACACTATGAATGAAATTGGGGACAAATTTTTCCATAGCAGGAATGCCCAATTTCCAGGTTTCGCCTAATAAATATCGCCGATTAGTTAGAGGGATACTCCACCAAAAGGACGTGTATTTTTATCATACACCCTATTGGTTTAAAAGCCTTCCGAGAGGACGAGTGCAATTCTATATTAATTAATACTTTTACTTAACACTACTACCGACAACGCCATGTTAATTCATGACACATAGCCTGTGAAACGGTTCGATTACGTGAGGCTCACGGCTGCAGTACTGTAATAAACTAAATTCACGCAGTGCTAGGCGACGGCATGCGCTGCGAGTTACACTGCGTAAACAAACGTACGTGTACGTTGTCACCTGTTGCCTACACAACCATCCGTTGTTTTTCACCGCCTACTCTACTAGCATTGCCGTCGTCCTTTAATCTCATTATTTTTCGTGCAAGTGGTGTTAAGTAAAGTATAGTACATTTCTCGTCTTGTTGAAGTCATTTTGTGAGCAAGTGAAACAGGTTGCAGACACGGTATGTAATATACTATAACTGGGCATCGCTCCGTAGATCAATCGACGCACAATCCGAACAATCGTGCGCAGTGGTTCGCGTTCGCGACGCACGGCACGGCATGCGCATGTAAACACCTCATAAAACTGTCACAACTATTTTACGCCCGCCGCGCACGCACATACTCACTCACTCGCATGAACGCGTGTTTCGCAGGTGAGCCTAACTTAAAAACGACGCCGCAAGTTTGTGATTTATCGCGCTTCGCGAGCGCCGCAATAAAGTACGAATAGACAGAGACAACGAGACGCGCCGCGCGACGAAGATTGAAAATTCCGCAACGAAACTATGTTATACTAGACGTGTAGTTAGCGACAGCACCTGGTGCGCGTTATTACGGCCCTCCTGCACCGCGCGCTCGGAGGGCAGGGGGGCGACAACGGCGGCGGCCTTTAATGTAATTCGTGTGATTACAAGGCTCGCGCATTGCGCCGCGTTTCGTAAACAAAACGGCAGGTTGCGATCGCGATGCGCCGCCCAGCCCGCACAGATAAAGTGCATCCGGCTGGAAATTTCGAAAATAAATATTGGTGATAAACGAGCGCGGCGGCGGCGGGCGGCGTTCGCGTTGGCGTTGAGAGCTTCTTTAAAAGGTCTTGCGCGCTCGCTGTCAGCGCGCATTCGAAGACAAATATTATCACGATGATTAACACATTGCGCGCACGTTCGCGTTCCCCTCGCGTTCGGCCACATTTTCAGTGCAATGCTGCAGACAGGTAATTAATTGCGGCGCGATAAGTTTGACAAGCGCATCGTCGCAATCATCCAAGTTGGCCGGCGCATACATGCATGCATGCATCCGGTGAATTGCAGAGATTGTTTTCATTTCTCGATTCCAAAGAATGCGGCTTCGAAAATATTGTAATAAGCTGTTCATGTCATCTTCTTAGTAGATATAAGAGAATGACTCCATTCGGGTTGTAATGTCAGTGATCTTAAATTAGTATTGCCCAAATGCAACACCAAGACTAAAAGAGACTAAAAATATGAAACAAATAAAATTACGGTACTATTCATTCTTTTCACTATTCCTCCACTTTTAAACTTATCACTCTCAGAACAACAACCCAATTGCAAATTAATTAGATTGCTAAACATAGTCAAAACGAAATCCCAAAGGAAAAACCGAGAAAGGAAAGTTCTGTATGCTTTGGTAGATTAAAAAAGCGGCGTCGTTGCTAAATTATGAAATAAAAATCAGTAACAAACACCGATCGACCAATGATTTATATCGCGTAACGTAAACAACATAATAGCACCTAGTGTTACAAGGATACGATTTTAATACACTTATAAATCCCCCCTTGATTGAGTTTTACAGGTTAAGGTTTGTTATTGCAGAATCAGTCTTGGTCTTGCACGACCAACGACTGCAAGACGAAGTCTTTGGGAAGATTTTAGAGCGCTATCATATTAAAGATTCGTTCTGGCATCAACATCTATAAAATGTTCAAAAACTTACGATTCAAACTCTTTCAATACGAGCGGTGTCCACTCCATGGTTTCTGTCGACGGAGAGCCAGCTGCATCTTCACGATAACGAGTGCCGGCGACAACGTACCACTTTTATTTATTTCGTTTGCATGCACGTAACACATCGATAGCATTTGTCAGTCTTTTGTTCGTTCTACTTACGACAACCACAGTTTAATAAAGAGCACTAATAAGTATTTACCGCGTTTAATATGATCGTCGAGTGCGAAATGACAAGTGAACGTTATTTCAACTACTCACTCTACCGTGCGTAGCTAATTTGATTTAGCACGGATTTAATGGTTAGGTAAGTTCAAACAAACGGATCCGACGCTCGGGTGACGTTAGTAACCGGACAACCGGAGAACGTCGCAATACCTTTTTAGTGTTTGTAGTGCGGTCTGATTCCGTTCACCAAACTTATTTTTGGGGTTAATACAGATCTAATTTAATAAATAAATAAAATTTAAAACTGAATATAAAGTTGAAGGTAATACGTCGTTAAGCAAACCTGGTTTGAAGAGAAGTGTCGCTACTGTGCTGTCCAGCGATAGTTCAACCATCTCTCCTCCTGAAATTCAAATTTGGTTTGAAATGTATACGTTTTTCAGAGCGGTCATAGGTAGTAGTATATTACATAGGTAAAGCAGGTCGCGAGTGATGCAATTTCACGCACGCGAAATACGCCTACAACAGGAGAAATGTCCGTGAAGAGAGATTTCACTGTATATCGCATAAATTCGGATTAGTTTGTTCGTTCGTTTGTCAACCACCCACCCCGTGTTGCGGGCGCGTGTGGACGCGCGTTCCGTCTGGATCACGGTTGGGCGAATTTGCCGCGATTCACGTGTGCAAAAGAGTAAACGCGCGACACGCGTTTTTCGTGCGACACCGGCGCGAAATGAACGCGAGAGCAGAACGGCGTCGGCGAAAAGTTCGCGACGGAAGTCCTCGCCGCCACCGCTGCCGCCCCGCTCTAAATGTAAATGCGCAAATCCGTGCAAAAAACCAACTCGCGCTGTTTGTCCGCAGATAAAGCGCGCTTAAAATATTACGTCGTCGTCGCCCGGCTTACGATTGAAAAATTGAAAACGGCTAGCGGGCTAAAAGCCGGCCGTTTAGAAATCCCGTATTTTATAAAACAATAAATGGCCCGTGTAGCGCAGCGGATAAAGCGCCCGCACAAGTTTCAACATTTTTCACCGCTGCAGTTTCTTCTTCGCGCTGCGGTGGCGGCGGCCGTGCTTCTTTTCATAAATTCGCGGCGATAATTTGCAAATTTGCGCAAACAATGGGTGGAAGTCGCGCAAGTGCACATTTTTCCAACACTTTTGTCTCTTGTGCGTGCGAAAAGATTCCGGAAGCGCCGGCGACGGCGAACTTCTGCTATCGCGACAACGCGCGACCACTTTTTCGCAAGCAAACGGCGCGCGGCGCAAGTGAATTAATTACTTTCTAAAAGTGTTATCTTGTACGAAATAATAGATAAGCTGGGTAGCGGCGGCGGTGCCGGCAGCGGGGCGCGCACACCGGTGAATAATTAAAAAGCACCGGGAGACGAGCTGCGAGGGATATGATTAGTGCTGCCCAAAATCGGTCTTGGTCTTGCAGTCTTGATCATGATTAAAGCCCGGATTTCCAAATAAACGTACTGTTTTTCCGCGGTATGTTTGCATGTTTTTTCTCCTTTTTGGTTGTAAATTCATGTATAATGCATATTTTGAAGATTTCAGATAAAATAGCGGACCTTTAGGTCTCTATATTGCATATTATTAATTTATTTGTGGTTTTAGTGCATATAACACTACTACGTGAAAGTTTGAATATTCTCTTGATTGTTTGATTAGATTCTGAACGATTTCTGCTTTATGAAAACGCTGAAATAGCTGTGAGTCACATGCATTGCTGGAGGGAATTTAAAAAATAATTTCGCCAGGTTTTAGATGAAATCTAAGACTTTGAAAATGCAAACATATCAAGGAACATTTGAAACATATGAAGCCAATGAAATAAATGACATAGAACTGATTTGTATAGTGCATGAATGCATGCATATTTTGATGGTTCATAGCGCATGAAAATCCGGACTCTAGTTATGATTAAGCGGAATTTTAGAGTTGTAGCACTAGATGCAATTATGTTCTCTCCGTTACGCGATGTAAACGGTCGTAAATTTTATTGGTTTCATATTTTTTAGTTAAACGAAAAATCATTAATAGGTCGAAGAGAGTTTTACTAAGTTTGAACTCAAAATGCACCAACTCGGTTATGTTATTCTAAGATCGAAACTAAGATGCCTAATGAATTGCAATTGGCTAATAGGCAATTGCAAGACTCTTGCGAGACTCTCGCACAAGAAGGAGACCAAGACCAAGACTGAGGGCGAAAGAACAGGAGCAAGACAAGACCATGCGGAGGCGCGCGTTGAGTTTCATCATCGAAATGTGCAGTTTGTGCTGTGGACGGACCGGACATTTACAATTTGAGCTGGGCATCGTATTCGATTAGTGCAATCACGGTCTGGTGCGAATGGAAGACTGAATGGCGAAATGCGTTTCCCTTGTTTCGTGCTCACGGCCGAGTACTGCGACTTCCCGAGAGCGAGCGAGCGAGCAATCATCGAAAGTCATTCGTTCGGCGAGGGCCGAAAGCGCGTGTCTCTATTTGCCAATACTCGAACGACTAGCGCACCTAAATTGAAACACCTTTAATCTCGCCACTGCGCAAACGGCGGCCGCCGCCTCCTTGTTGTCTCCGGCACGTCTCGGTCGCTCCTGGCGGCGGCGGCAGTGTAACAAGTGCCGATAGAATGTGATGGATGGCGAAGCGCGTTCCCCTGCCGTCACCGCCGTTTGAAGTCCTCGCGTTCGCAGCGCGCTTTAATCATTTAATGGCACGTAGGAGTCGGCAATCAGCTCGTGTTGACATTCCTCTATTACACTCGCCATTGTATGCGCAACGCACACACGCGATGCGACCGGGCGCAAGACGCGCATTAAGGTTATTGCAAATATTGGGCTTTGATTCGTATCGAATACCTGCGCGACGACCTCCGGCTTGTCTTCTTTGCGCCCGAAGCACTCAGCCAAATTGAAATCGCAACTCGCGCATTGCTCCCTCCCAAGACGCTCGCCGCCTCCGCCACGTCATGAATCACTGCGGCGACGGGCCAATAACGCAATTATGCGCTGGTGTTGCCCAAATGCAAAACCAAGACGAGTTTTAGCTACTCTTCGTCTTGGTTCTCCGTTTATAAAACTAGTCTTGGTCTTGGGTTTGGTCTCGTTCTTGCGCAAGAGAGTCTTGCAATTGTATATTAACCAATTGTAATCTTAGAATAATATAACAAAGTTGGTGAATTTTGAGTTCAAAATTACAAAAACTCTATTCTATCTATTAATGATTTTTCCTTTAATTGCAGCGCTTGCCAAACTACAACCTCCCACAGTACATCTCATTACAGTAACGGCTGCAGGTTGTCATCTTATCACCTCCTCGGCCACTCTGAATGTTCCTCAGAAACGGAAAGTTAGGCATGATTTCCCAGATTAGAAAAGCAGCTTTGTCGCTAAATTATCAAATAAGTAACCAACACCAACCGAGCTAGGTGGCCGCTGCCTAGTATTTGGGAGATCCCAGGTTCAAACCCCTGGTTGGAGAGTAAAGAGAGAATCCCGAAACGTTAAGAACCCAACTCAATCTCACCCTGATCCCTAATTCCTTTCTCCAACAGTGTGGACTCCATTGACAAGCTAAGGCGTGGATGCAAAAAAGGAAGAACAATAGGATAAATTATGACCGCAGTTCAGTGTACCCTGGAGCACCCTCTGAGTTCAAAAACAAAACAAAACAAACACCAATCAACCCATGGTTTAAATTGCGAATCGTAAATAAAACAAGAGCATTAGAGACCGATATAAATGTCCGCTTGATTCATCTGCGAGACGCAAGAGTCTTGCAGGCTCAGTCTTTTTCCATGCTAAAGTCTTGCAAAAATGCAAGACCAAGACCGATTTTTGGTAACACTACTTCTCAATGTGCGCGTTGTGTTTTCCCAATTTGTCACTTCCATCCCTCCGCCGGGCACTTAATGACCGACTCACTAATCTTGCACCCACTTACGATAAACTTGCGCCGCGCGGAATCACTTTGCATGTTCAGCGGCGTCTCGGCGGCGGCGGCGGCGGCGCGGGCGGCTAATGGCTGCCCCGTTCGGCCGAGGAAGAACTTGTGTGAGGCACAGCTGTCTGCTGCTCGCCGCTGGCGTGCGAGTTGGCGAAGTGTGCCAAGTGTCTTTAACAATCCTCATTAGTGCAACTTCCACCGCGTGAGTTACAGCCCGAGTGGTGGAAGAATTCGCGGCGCAGAGGCGGACTGCCCGCCGCCGCCGCAACCACTGCCATTCTGATATGCAACTCGCATTTTCGCATTCTTTTTCAGCGCTCGCGAGCTCGAAGACGCACGAAACGGAAAGCGATGGAAAGCTTCGTCATTGCTTGCTCACCACGGCGCACTTGCCGTTCACTCTCTCTCTCTTTCTCGCTCGCCTGCTTTCATTCATGCATGCTCATTGCTCTCGACTCTCGATTAGAGTTGCTCATCATGCACGAAAGCGTTTTGCTCGGCCGGCGATTTGCGACGATCGGCAATGGTAAGTGGATTGCGTGAAATGCCTATTGAAGTCCGGGCCTGCGCGTGCGAAATTCCACCACCTCCGACATCTCCGGCGACTATTTTCGCCAGCTTCGGCCACGCGAAAAACGCACAACTTCACTCGTTAGTTTCGGCGTGGTGCTTTATTATTAATTTGCCTAATTGCCGACGCGCGGTTCACATCGCCTAGTTGAATTTCGCCAGTCACCATGTGCGCAATTAACTAATGAATTGATATTCGCGCGAGTTTTCTCGTGCGGTTTTTGCGCCGGCCGGTTTATTTGCACGCGGGCGGCGCTGGGGGCGGCCGCAACGTTCCAAAATGACATATGATGAATGTGTTTGTGCACGGTGAGCGTCCGATAATAATTCAGACGGTCGCGGCGGTGGCGGCGGCGGCGGTGCAGCGCTATTCCATTGATCCTCATGCGGTGGCGTCGAAATTCTATTCGCGCAACGCCACCAATGCGCAATGCGCGATAATTGACATTGAAGCCGCAGTGCATCTCAATTAGCCGTTTCGCACGTTCATGCATTACTGCGGATCGCTGCGCCGCCGCCGCCGCCGCCGACATCGCGCGTCGCGAAATGGAAATATCAATTTGGCGTTAGCGGATTTCGCGTTCGGCTTGTCGCTATGTGGCTATCATCCGCGCGTCGAGAATAAGGTCGGCGTGTCGGGTAAATATTCGCCGGGTGCGTGGCCCCGCATCTCGATTGACAGCCAGGCTGACTTGGACACTTGGACGAAGCAAAAATCGAAGGTCGGCCGC
Source organism: Dorylogaster longipes (assembly GCA_027580035.1). Lineage (NCBI taxonomy): Eukaryota > Metazoa > Arthropoda > Insecta > Coleoptera > Staphylinidae > Dorylogaster > Dorylogaster longipes. The sequence goes on from JAODFX010199358.1 coordinate 14,740, forward strand.
GTTATTCGCGTTCGTGCGCCGCGGCAACGACGAAGAACTTTCGACAAAGCCACGAAACGAAACGTTGCGCGCTCGTATTTATCGCCGTCGCGGTCGGCGTGCTTGATTTATGCCCGCAAGTAAAAACCGTTTTTTTAACGATCTATTAGGGTTATCTGCCGCTGATTTCGAAATTCTATTACGCGGCCGATGGGGCAGCGCATGAAACGTTGCTTGTCGCGCCATCAAGCAGAGTTAATCGTGGTATCGTGGCTTACGTGCGTACCGAACGACCAATAAATAATTTATGGAAGCAGGCGATGCATTTCGTTGCATAATCTAGGAGATACTGTAAAGAAACTGGTTGATTCTCTTGCGATTTGAATAATAATTGATTTCTTCTATTTACTTTCTACTCTCTGCGTTTTGTCTACACACAAATTACACTAATTAAGCTTGATTACAGAATGCTTGAACTACTGTTAGGTAATACGTCGAAATTGTACGATTGCCAATGTGCTGATAGGGAATGGCATGCACGACACGCATGCCTCTATCGCTTTCTAACGTTACATTGCTTCTCCCTCTTACTTGTCCACATT
>JAODFX010199468.1:0-15307 GCA_027580035.1 Dorylogaster longipes
CCAAGCAAGCCAGCCAGCCAATGCCCATCCACCCCTCGCACCGCACCTCCGCCGCTCCGAAATCCTGCCCAGCACCACCACCAGCAGCAGCAGCAGCAGCAGCAGCATTGCACACGCCCGCAGCAAGAACAACCACAGCGGCGGCGACGGCGGCGACTGCGACTCTTCCCTTCTCTCTGTCAGCATCGCGCTCGCCACGTCGGCGGCAGCAGCTAGTGTGAAACGAGACCAGAAACAAGACCAGAATTAACGACAACTAAAAAGTCATAGCAAACCTGCGTTCCGTCGTCCGATTTACTGCTCTCGGATGCGTGTGTGTGTGTGTGTGTGTGTGTGCATGGTTGCGTCTGCTCGCGGGGCGGTGCCCTCCAGCGGCAACGGCCTTCAATCGCCCCGCCCCGCTAGCGCACGCAACAACCACCAACCAATCGCTGCTTTACTACGCTGTGCGCGCGCCGACGCTGCGGCTGGTCTTGCGCAACTCGCGTTGCCTAAACAAACGCCCCTGCCGCCATGTTGGAAGAGCGAAGAGGAGTGGCGAACGCGTAAGCCGACACCCCATTCACACCCATCTACACACACGCTCTCACACACACACACATACAGCCAGCGGGCGAAACAAAGAGATTGCAGTTCGTACGACGACGACGACGCCGACGACACCTGTTTACGCATATTAAGTTATTAATTGTTGAGTTTCTATTGTTTAATCGTCGTCGATTGGTGGGCGGCGGCGCGCTGCAAGTACAAGTACACAAGTTAGCTAGTCTGCTAGTCATTAGTCGTTCACGAATGGCCGTGGAAGCGCGACGTGCGCGCGACGAAACGCGCTCCGCGTGTGCGCACGCTGCGCGGAGGGCGATTTCCCACACTGCCAAAACCAAAACCCAAAAAACGAATGCAAATGTGTAAAAGCAAGGGCAAACTCACCGACACACACCGACACCACGAACACACACGTGCGCAAGGCGCTGACGAGCGCAGCGGAAACGCCGGTTGCGCGTCGTGCGCGTGTGACGCGTGCGCCGCGCACCGCGCGTTGCATTTGTTTTCGCGAAACAAACACGTTGCCTCCCCAACGACGGAGCAACGCTAAAAACAGAAGATGAAAAAAAACAAAAACCAACCATCCCAACGGGAGAATGAGAGACGGAGAGATGCGGATTGCATACAAATTTGTTGTTGAGAAACTTTAGAAATTTACCAGAATTTATTTATTTTACGAATGGATTATATTTTTGATTATCGAATAATTATTTATGTTGATTGTTTAAACTGCGTTTAAACGTGACATCTAACACACACACACACACTCATACACATACACACAGTCCACCCACATGCGAGAAACAACCACCGGAGATCCGCGATGCGCGCAATGTTGTGTTTAAACAGCGTCGCGCCGCGGACAAAAACCCTATATAATAGCAATTACGATCGATATGGACGCAGAGACAGACGGCGAAGAGCTTGCGGCGCATGTTACGAACCTAGTTTTGTAGTCATCATTGATGTGCGTACCTCTATTTGAATGTGTACTATTGGATTATTATCGCTGCGGAATGGTAGTTGATGTATTGCAGACGAGTGCGATCGAGCAACCAACAAACTAACAAACAGCAAACACACACACTCACACTCACACACATACAAAAAAAAGCAAAAGAAGAAAAACTACGAAACAAATGAAACACTATGAAAATGCTGGACATTAAATAGATTAATTATATATATTAGCATGTTATTATGATGGTGATGACGATGATGAGGAGGAGAACGTTTATCTCACTGCTACTGCACTGCTCGAATCCCGATCAGCCGCGGAGAGGAAACACACAAGAAACCAAAACCGAACCGAGGGCTAGTAGGAGGAGGAGATAACACTATGTAATTAAATTTAATGAATATATGATTAGTTAGTGCGATTTCTTGCGAGGTAGACAGGTAGGAGGGAGGGAGGGAAGGAGGGAGGACGCGCGTCGGGGCAGTGATTCGCGTTTGTTATTCGACGTTCGTGAGGAAACGTTTTTCAATTCCATTCGATTTTCCAATTTGTCCACACGATTCTCTGGAGATGCAAGTGAAACAATTAATATATACATACATAACGTACATATATATATATTAATATATTGTAGGCTGTTTACGATGTAAGTACTGCAAACGAGGATGCGTCCGGCCCGACACAGAACAATGCAGTATTTTGAGTCAGTACAAAGCACAAACAACACACTCGCGCATTGCGTTGGCGCAAGCAACCCTTCGACGAGCGCAGCATGCGAGCGGGGCTTCTTCCACTTGGTTCGTTCCCATCACCACCACACCCGCACCCACCCAGAGAAAGCCAATTGTAAGGTAGTTTCGTGCGTTAGGGATTCGAATTAGATACAGATGTCAGTGTGTGTGCGTGTGTGTGTGTTCTATGCGTGTCATTTGGGCGAAGGACGTTGCGCTCGCACTCGAAGTCGCAACCGCGCATGCGAAACGCAAGCAACTCTTACGAAACAAACAAACCACTCGCGGCGAGAGACCGCGGCCAATGACGACGCCGCCACACAAACTCGCAAACCAAATTACAAAAGCAAAATCGAAAACAGATGAATATTTGATGAATGATTATTATAAATAAGATGATTTAATGAGAGCAAAAAAAATAAAAGTACATTTTTAAAGAAGCGCGTTCACGCTGCACTCCTTTTTTGTCTCCATGGCAACTGGCCTGCATTTTGCATTTGTTTCTTGCTGGCGGTTCGAAATATGCGCCATTGCAAGCGATACGCATGCTGCGCGATGCGGACATTAAGCGCATGATATAGTTGAACGATTTCGTCAATGACACGCATTTATTTTGAGATTCTCGGACAATTCATACGTTTAATAATGCTGAAATCACATCCATTCAACTTGCATCTGCTCTCAAATGTGCATGACAATGCATCCAAACGCACTTTCAAGGTATTATGGTTGTAAAGAAAAGTCCCATGAGGATATATTATTTTAAATTACAATATTTCAGAGGGGATAGGTAAAAGTGTAAAAGTCATATGGTACCAAATGTCAAGTTTCGCAATAGTCGGTATTTTGACAGGATATCGCCATCGGTAAAAATCACCGCCGTTCGTCGTGCGCGCTTGCGTCGTTTACGTTTCATTGTCCGCTGTCAAAGTAGGTTTGTCAAATTTTAAAAAATACCGGTTCTTTTCTTTTGTTCAATAGTACCGTTCGATACTTACCAAAGGTAAATTTTAATTACCGGTTTTTTTAAACTTGGTAACTTTGGTGTAAACGCGGCTTGCTGGTACATGGTTTAATTCTTAAATAATTCGTATGAAGTACTCAAAGACAATTTATGAATTTTGTAACATCCTAAAAAAGTATCACTGATGCTTAAAAAATACCAATACCTACCGGTTGAAAAAAAAGTACCAGTTATTTATAAAAGTTTCGAATGAAAGTACCGGTTATTCGGTTTACCGGTTAACTATGTCAGAGTCGCACCGTCTGACGAGAGACGAGAATTTTGGAGGTGGTGGTGGTGGCGATTCGCAGGGAAGAGTCGACGCATTGCTGTGCACACGCCGGTCCGAAACGCTCGGAACGAACATTGGCGTCACTGCGTGTGGAGGACCTCGTGCACACCGCAGCCGTCGGCACCGCTGCCGTCGTCGTCCAGTTGCTCCAGCTCTCGCCTCTGCATCGCATGCCGACGAAGATGCGCGCCGCATGCACGCGCAGCAACACGCCGCGCCCCTGCTAGACGGAAGCCCCACCGCCGCCACCCACCGAAGAACACCGAATTACACCTAATCTGATTATCATCCACTTTGTGCACGACTCGTTGCCATCATGGACATGCGAGGAAGGAAGCTCTCGTGAGTACTACCCACATCTGCTGCTTCATGCTCATTCTCACACCCACTTCTGTTTACGCGCAGCACGCAGGGCGACTCGCTCTACGAGATCCTCTCGCTGCCGAAGACGGCGACGAGCGAGGACATCAAGAAGACCTACCGGCGCCTCGCGCTCAAGTTCCACCCGGACAAGAACCCCGACAATCCGGACGCCGCCGACAAGTTCAAGGAGGTGAATCGCGCGCACTCAATCCTCAGCGATGCGACGAAGCGCAACATCTACGACAACTACGGCTCGCTGGGGCTCTACATCGGCGAGCAGTTCGGCGACGAGAACGTGAACACCTACTTCGTCGTCACGTCGCCGTGGTGCAAGGTAGCGTTCTCGCGGATAGATGCCGACAGTGGCCTTAGTAAACAAACACTTCTGCTCGCTGCGTATGAGGGTCAGGGTTATCACTTGCAACCATGCATGCACAGTGAGCGATGTGAGCTGTACAAGCTAGCATGGAGCATTTTACTCTATTGCATTTGTATAGCCATGTGAGGCTTCTGCCTCACCAGGTGTGCTGCTCGCATTGACTATGATTTATAGTTAAGGACTGCGTTTCATTTGCAGGCACTCTTCTTCGTCTGCAGCATCCTCACGTGCTGCTACTGCTGCTGTTGCCTGTGCTGCTGCTGCAACTTCTGCTGCGGCAAGTGCGCGCCGCGGCCGCCGGAGGACAGTGGCGATTACCACAATCTCCATGTAAGTGTGCTGCAGCCTGCTGTACATACCAATCATCGTCATGCTCTCTTGACCACCCTCTGGTTCTCTCCTCGCGTCTCCCATGTTCAAGGACAGCTGACAGCTGGTGCCCATACACACACACACAAACATACACACACACATTTTGTTTGTCTTTTGTTGTTTCATATTGCAAACAAATCCGTAGACGGAGAGTAATCTAGAGGGCACGTCGGGTTCCGGCGCCGCTAGCACGCAGCAGCGGAACAAGGTGAGTTGAACGGAAGGTGGCGCGTGCACGCAGGGCACAAGGTAGGTCCTGCGTCCTCCTGAAGCCCGAACGAGAGCAGGAAGCAGCGTTGCGCATATGTGCCGACAGTTTGCGTTGTTGCAGGAGGACGTCGACGAGGACCGTCTCAGCCACGGCGATAGTCCGCCGGTGACGACGCAGCCGTCGCCGTCGCGTACGAACGCGTCCGCGCTCCCGGTGTTCGCCATGCCGGCGCCGCCGCCAAAGGACGAGTCCGCGGCGCTCAACTCGGGCGAGCATCCCGTCTACACACCAGGTGCGCACGTTGCTCGTTCGCACTCGTACGCTTTCTAAACACCGTGCGCTTCTTCTTCGCAGGCATGACGTCGAATCAGTGGTAGTCGAGTCCAGCGAGTTTGGTCACGAGCACGTCGCCACCGCCAACCTTCCTCCCCCGCACTCACTCGCACGCACCACTCGGCTCCTCCGCCGCTCCTCAATTACGATTACCTCGATCTGGTTCTTCGCCCGTCGCGCTGCGGCGTATTACACCAATGCAGTATGAGTTTACCAAAGCCACACTTTCAGCTGCTTCTATCCGACGATGTTTTGGGTTTTTTTCCGTCTCCTATTCGACGCACATATTTTAAACGGCACCTCCCGCACTCCTACTTCTTCCTCTTCTCTATACGCCCTCGTTGTGCTTTTTATTTCGACGGGAGTGCGCACGTCCATCGCACGTTCGCCTCGGGCGTCGAGATTATCTTCGCCGTAATTATTAAGATGTGTACCATGTTGTTAATTATTTTAATCGCGCGCTGCATTTGTTATTCCGACTCTGCAATTCGTGACGTGATCATGCGTGAGCTGCTTGCGATGGACGGTGTTGCGCAAGCGAATTGATGATATGTCAAATATTTAGCCTACATATACACTAATTAAATACTGAATTACTTAATCCTAATCGATATGCAAACGGGAACGCGGATGTTTGATCTAGAGAGAAGCGAGGAAATTCGAATTCTTACGCTCGCCGGCTGGAAGACTTTACCTTCTATGTTTCAACTTCGAGGCCTAGGAAATAAATTATTCATTCATACGTGACCAACGCAACTTTAGAAGAATTGCACATTCGTGCAATTGTTTCCTCGACCTTGTGTTCCAATTGTACTTACAACAAGTCATAAGCGAATCCGTCATAGCTGTCATTTGATCAATTTCACACTTTGTGCAACTGTCTGACAAAGTATGTGAACCGAAAACGGTCGTCAGTTGTTCAAAACATAGCAGCATGGTCGACGTATGGACAAAGTTCGAGAAGTTCAATGAGAATGTTTTGTATTGTAACTAATTGTAAGCGCTTCCAGGATTTCTTTCCCCTATCAACAAATTGTATGATGCTTTCTCTCCTATACGCTTAACCTGTTGCAAAGAGGAAGTCCGTTCGTTGTGCTACACTGGAATAAATCCCAGGCGATGGCTAAAAATAAACGCGAAAAGCAGGTCAGCGCGAGCCCCGCTGACGATGGTGGCAGTCGTCCGCACAGGGCGGACATGGAGCAGGCGTCGACGTTGCCCCTGTGGAAGTGCTACGACTATGTCACGAAGCTCGTCTTCGATCCGAACCATGTGGCGCCGGCGTGTTACCTCATCCTCGTCGCCGAGCTGGTGCTCAACTACGTCATCGTCGAGAATGTCCCCTACACGGAGATCGACTGGCGCGCGTACATGCAGGAAGTGGAGGGATTCCTCAATGGCACCATGGATTACTCCCAGCTGAAAGGCGAGTGCCACCAGTAAACAAGTGCATGCACAACAAATGCAATTTGATCATGTCGTAGGTGATACTGGACCATGTGTTTACCCAGCTGGTTTTATCTACATCTACTCGCTGTTGTACTATGTTACCAACCAGGGTACAAACATCAAATTGGCACAGTACATCTTCATTGGCATTTATATTCTGCAATCGTACCTGACCTACAATATTGTGATGAAGACATGCAAGTTACCAGGATATGCTCTGCTACTGAGCTTTGTTACTTCCTATCGAATTCACTCGATCTATGTGCTGAGACTGTTCAATGACCCCATTGCTGTCCTGTTCTTTTGGATGGCATTGAATGCATTTGTTGCAGAAAGATGGAAAGTAGGCAGCATGCTATTTTCACTTGCTGTCTCCATCAAGATGAATATTCTGCTCTATGCACCCTGCCTACTAATTGCTTACATTGCAAATCTGCGTTGGATGCAGGTGATTGGCAATCTGGCAATTTGTGCATTCATTCAACTCATGTTAGGCCTGCCTTTTCTTGCCACGTATCCAGTGAGCTATCTCAGGGCAAGCTTTGACTTGGGCAGGGTGTTTGAGCACAAGTGGACGGTGAACTATCGCTTTCTCGACGCGCAGCTCTTCGCCGACGCACGCTTCCACATCGCGCTGCTTGTGCTGCACGTAAGCTTGCTGGCACTCTTCATGCCGTCCATGTGGAGATACTTTCGAGCTTATCGCACTCTGCGCACGGCGCTTGGCGATCTGCGGCAGCAGACGATGGACCGAAGCAGCAAGAAGAAGACGACGAAGAAGCAGCGCAATAAACAGCTGGAGCAGCAGCCGCCGCCACCGTCGTCGTCCACGTACGCGATCAACTTCAGCAAGGTGACGCAGCTCTTTGTGCTGCCGTTCTTTGCGACGAACCTCGTCGGAGTCGCGTGCGCACGTAGCCTACACTATCAGTTCTACGCGTGGTACTTCCACTCGTTGCTCTACGTCGCGTTCAGCACGCCGTTTGGGCGGCCGCTCGCACTGCTGCTGCTCGGCCTGCTGGAGACGGCGTGGAACGTGTATCCGAGCACGGCTTGGAGCAGCGCAACGCTGCACGTCGTGCACGCGACACTCCTTTACGGCCTCTACAAGACGATGCGCGCATAGGGGAGAGAAGTAAACGCCGCCGCTACTTGGAATTTTGTTATTCTATCCTATTCTTCCAACTCTCTCTTCCAACGCAACCAACATTGATTAACAACGCAATATGCGCACCCGCTACAAGGCAAGAAAAACGCGTTAAACGTATGACTAGATTGCACACAGCTTCCTGTCCGTTCAAATGATGCGAGTAGAATGAAATGCGGGGCAAGTATGCGATTTCTTATTCTAGAGTTGTATGTCGGTAACAAGAGCTGCGCATCGTTTTGGGCGCCGTCACTGCCGCAGCTCCTCCTGCACGTGCTGGTGGTGCGTCGCGGCACCGCCGCCACCACCTCCGCCGCCGCCATCTTGTAGTGCAGCCGCCGTCGCGTCGATGATGGTCGCCGTGCAGACGATGGTGTTCGTGCGCAACGCGTCGAGCTTGGGCGTGGGTGCGATGTGGCGCAGCACCTCGCGGCATTTGGCCGCCGCCATCTCGTGCGTGCCAGCGTCGTCGAGCAGTCGCTGCAACAGCTCGACGCCGTTCTCCTCCTTGAGCATGTCGCAGTAGCGCTTCGCTGCAAAAGATACTAGCGAAGTGCGCAGGCAGGTGCGTGTTGCAGTGGACTTACAGTTCTTCGTGCAGACGTGGTGCACGGCCCAGACGGCCCACAACTGGACGCGATAATCGACGCCGACGCGCAGCAGTGGGAAGAAGGGTTTGAAACTGCGATAGGCGACCATCTCGTTGTCGGGCACGCCCCAGCCGACGACGGCAGTCTCGAGAGCAACAAGCAGTTGCTCGCGTGGAGGCAGGCTGTTATCAGTGGCATCATCTTCAGCGGTGGGTGGTGGTGGCGGCCAGCCGGCGTCGCCAGCGCACGCGAGGTGCGCGACGATGCCCGCCGCGAAGTAGCTGACGTCGATGAGGTCGTAGGCGAGGAGCGCCCGCAGCTCGGCGACGAGGGCGCCGTCGGCGAGGAGGCGTGCGCGCAGTGCGCCCACCTCGGCGATGTTGTTGAGCAGGCCGAGCACCTTCGTCTCGACGGCGGCGTCGCCGCGGAAGACGCGCAGCACGTCGAGGAAGAGCTCGGCGCCGCCGTGGCGCAGGAAGACGGCGCACGTGGGCGCGCTCTCGTCGGTGAGGTTCCACAGTGCGCTCAGCGTGAACTTCATCGTGATGTCGGCGCTCCCGGCGGCGACACGCGCGCGCACCATCGCGAGCAGCTTCTGCATGTAGGCGGCGCGTCCGCCCAGCTCGCTCGTCTCGCGCGTCGAGATCTTCGCCGCGAGGATGCTGCAGATCGCGACCGACATGCGGTTCATGTTCACCTCGTCGAACGCGCAGAGCGCGTCGAGCACGATGCGCGCGCACCGGAACCGCTCGAAGCCGACCTCCTGCAGGATGCGGTCGTTGCAGAGCGTGAGCAGCGCGTTCTTCTGCAGCTGGTACTCGCTGGGGAAGGCGGCCATCGCGTCGAGGGTGAGAGCGACGGCACGTGCCAACCGTGCGGGGTGGATTTGCCGTGCGAGCTCACCACGTGTGAGATTGTAGAGGCACGCCGTCGCCGCCATTTGCACGCCGAAGCGACGTGCGTGCGCCGCCATTGCGCGCACCACCAGCTCGAAGACGTCGGCGCGGCTTGCAGCGAACGCGTCGGTTAGCTGGAAGAGATGGTAGAGAGCCTTCTGCGCATACGCATGGCGCTCGTGGTGGCGGCGCAGTGCAAGCAGGATCTGCGCTTCGCTGCCGAGACCCGCAAATCGCACATCGCGCAATGGCGGCGTCAAGTGCTCATCGCAGAGCTCGAAAGCAACTGGATTGAGCACCAACCCCACGTAGCGAAGATGCGGGTGCGCACGCACGTACACCAGCAGCGTGTCGACGGCGATGAGCTCACGCCATCCGCTCAGCTCAAGCGAGACGAGCTGTGGTAGCTTCTCAACTGCACCAAGCACATCTTCAACGGCGCCATTGGGTCGTTCGCCACCTCCGCCGGCAGCAGCAGCACCGCCGCCATCAAAACGCTCATGCACCAGGCTGATGTCAAGATGGCGGAGCGATTCCAGCTCGATGATATGCGTCGCCATCGCGTTGATCGCTCGCACGTCGCTGGCGATAAGCGTGCGTAGACGTTGGCGGAGGCGGAGGAGAGGACGAGCGCAGCGGACGCGCGTGCCGCTGATGTCGAGGCGTTCGAGGAGCGGCAGATCCGCACTGCAGAGCGCTTCGAGAGTGGCCTGGTCGCAGCCGGTGAAGGCGACACTCAGCGAACGCAGCTGAGTGAGCCGCGAAAGACGCATCAGGACACCGCCACCGTCGCGTTCGATGCGTTCGCTGGTGAAGGCGCAGCGCGAGACGTCCAGAGTGCGCAGCTCGCTCACGCTGCCGGCGCCGAGGCAGTCGAGCACTCCGCCAACGCTCAGCCCCTCGACATTCGCGCAACGCAGCTCGGCGAGGTGGTGGTCGTGCAGCACGTCGCGTAGCACGTCGGGCGCAATCTGCGCGTCGCGAATGCGCACGCGACGCAAGCGCGTGTTGCGCGCACGGAACAGGCTCAGCGTGCGGTCGTCCAGGAGGCGGCGTGCACCGAAGCGCTCCAGGAGCCGCTCGGACAGCTCGCCGATGAGGTAGAAGTCCGCGTCGGGGAAGCGAAGCGCATCGCGCTCCTTCCGCTGCTGCTGCTCCTCCTCATCCTCCTCCTCCTCCTCGTCGGTGATGCTCGTGGCGCCGGTGGCAGCGTGCTCAGTGCACGGCACGAAGACATCCGCATGCCGCTCGGCGATGCAATCCAAGCACAACTCGACGAGCGATTGCGGCGACTCGTACATCATCACTATGCGCGCGATACGGAATCAACGAACCTTTTGCCCACACGCACTTCCCGATTTTGAGCCCCAGGTGCGCCTCGACCACCTGCAACAAATCCAGCACACTCACTGTCACTCTGACTGAATCAGCTGATTGCGGTCAATGTTTACGCAAGCTCCGACTGACTGCGTGCGGCGTGCATGACAAACGTATGCGATTACATTCTCCCGATCATTTCGCCGCTTATGTTTGTCATGCACGCAAAATATGAGCAACTGCAATCGTAACGTTTATGGCAAACGCATACGCATTCACATCAAAGTGAACGGTGCTTCTTGCGCTTGATCTAACCTCCAAACCTTTTGCGATTCGAGTCGCTTCGTTTGGGCGTGATTTGCAGATCTTTTTGTAACAACAGAGTTTCCCAGCGCAAATTACAGTCATGGTGAGCAGCACCGCGTTTGCACGTCGTACGAGCAGTGTATACTAATGCTGCTCCTTCTTTTAGTTTCAGTTTGGCTTCAACGTTTTTCCGGAAATGCCTCGGCCATTCAATGTCACCTACCAATGTTACTCGGTGGCGATGATACCCGGCAATGAACGGCAGGATGTTGAAAAAGGTGGCAAAAGTAAGCATGACAAAGCACAATTTGATTGTTGAATGTGGAAAGGAGTATCGAACAGTAAGTCATATGCATGTTTGAAGTTATAATGCCCCCATCGGCGCTGGAGCAGCTGACCCGCTTGAACATCAACTACCCGATGCTCTTCAAGCTGACAAACAAGAAGACGTCGCGCCAGACGCACTGCGGCGTGCTGGAGTTCATCGCCGACGAGGGCAAGTGCTACCTGCCGTTGTGGATGATGCAGAACCTCGTGCTCGTCGAGGGCGACGCGCTGCAGATCGAGTCGATCACGCTGCCGGTGGGCACGTTCTCCAAGTTCCAGCCGCTCAACCCCGACTTCCTCGACATCACCAATCCGAAGGCGGTGCTCGAGAACTGCCTGCGCACGTTCGCGTGCCTCACCACCGGCGACGTCATCGCCGTGCAGTACAACCAGAAGGCGTACGAGCTGTGCGTGCTCGAGACGCGGCCGCAGAATGCCGTCAGCATCATCGAGTGCGACATGAACGTCGAGTTCGCGGCGCCCGTCGGCTATCGCGAGCCGAAGGCACGTCGCCGCTATGATGCCAACGGCGCCGCCGCCGCCGTCGCGGGCACGTCGGGCGCCTCCACCAGCGGGTCGGCGCGCCTCGCGAGCAGCGGCACGCTCGACGACGACGACGACGACGAGGGCGGCATGGCTGCGGTCGACCCCGCCACCGTCATGCCCGAGACGGGGGGCTTTGTTGCGTTCGGCGGCGCTGGCAATCGGCTCGATGGCAAGCGCCGCAAGGATTCTGGGAGCGCCGATGCACCAGTTGTGCGTCCAGTGTACGTGCGGGGCATCGCCGACTACGACTACCAGCCCGGATATCTGCGCTTCATTCGGCGCGTCGATCGCGCCGAGAAGCCAACAGCGCCGCCTGCTGCGGAGGCCTTCAAGCCCTTCAAGGGCAGCGGCAAGAGCCTTTCCGTCGCGTAAGCTCACATCTCCTCTCTCATCTCACCTCTTTCCTTGCTATTTCTCCACCTTTTGCAGCCCATGAACGCATTGATGGCAGCAGTGTAGCAAACGCGAATGCATGTATTTAAAACGAACAAAATACAAGATTATAGGCGTTTTCAAGGTTTTGCGTTGTTATTTTGTTGGGTATGCGCAGCGAGGTAGGTTTTCCAACGCACACGATGCTCGTTTGGATGCCTAACTCGAAGGCGCAGGTGCTGTTGCGTTTGCAATCAGCTGGCGTAACGTACGCAAACGTTTGAAGATTGTTTTATGAAGAAATACGGTGGTTATGAGTTCGCCAAGCACACCGGGTCAGAGTGCGATTGTGGCCATGAAGGAGCTACACAAGGATGTCGTCTTCAAGGTGCCGACAAGCGTCAAAAAGAAACGCGCACAGAAAGTACTGGACGATGAGCAGTTTGTTGAGGTAGAACCTAATGTGCATCGACAGTTTGCCTTTATCGTTAACTTACACATTCTGCATGTAGGAGATGGGTAAAATTATCGAGCACGACTTCTTTCCGGACCTGGAGAAGCTCAAGGCAAAAATGGAATACATGGAGGCAGTCGAAAAGAATGATGTGATCAAGATCCGAGAACTGCACCAGAAGTATACAGGAAGTAAAGAAATTCCTTCCAGATGTGAGTATGACAAATGCGTCTCCGGAGAACTTCACCTCAGTGCACTAATTTTTGTCTGACCTAGTACCAAGTCCAGCTACTTTTGAAACACCAGCGAATATCCATGGGTCACAGGAGAGGCCTGCAAGTCCAGCACAAACTGAAGCAAGCAAGGTGGAAGTGGCTTCGGATACAACAAGGAGGCTATCGCTGGATCAGTATCTCAGTGCGCATACATCAGAGGACAATCAGAGTTTCGAGGGGATCATGGCTGAAGCGGAGCGTAAGCACGCCGCCAAGTACGCGTACCTCTATCGCGAGGAGGGGGAGGCGGCGCGCGAGCACGAGGAGGCGCTCACGCTGCCCAGCGTCGAGCAGCAGGCAGCGTTGCCCGAACGCAAGCTGAACGTCGACACGTGGACGTACACGAACCGCAACTTCATCATGTATGCGCCGGAGGGCGTCGCACTCACGCCCGCCGAAGAGCTGGAGCACGCGCAGCGGCGGCGCGAGGTCGTGCACGCGAACACGCGGCTCGCGTTGCACCCGTTCGACGAGGGCCAGAGCGCCGAGGCGATCAGCGCGCTCGCACGCCGCCAGGCGCGTCGCGGCCTCGACGGCAAGATCGGCGTCGACGGCAAGGAGCTGGTGGCGACGGCGGCGACGACGGGACCTGGCGGCATGACTCCTCATGTGCGTGGCTTCGGGTTGGTGCGCACGCCATCGCCAGCGCATGTAGTCATCGCCGCAGCCAGCCCGCTGATGACGTGGGGCGTTGTTGAAGGCACGCCGTTCCGGCTGGACGGTGGCGACACGCCGCTAACACGCACGCCCGGACCGTCGTTCAAGATTTGTGCACCTCCACGTCGAGAGCAGCTGGCGTTTGCGCTTGCGGAGAAGGCCAGTGAGCGGCATCGTGATAAGAAACGCAAAGCGATGGATGCGGCACGACGACAGTTTCAGAGGTATTTTGCTTCTCTTATCCTCATATTATTCATGTAATAATGTTGCTTCTCATTTGCAATCAGTCCATCGCCGTATACGGGTTCGTCACGCGAACGCCTCTTCAGCATGTCGCCAGCGGCGCAGCGGCTCGCCACGACGAGGTTACGGCTGGGCGAAACAATTGCGCATAGCCCTAGCAGCACGCCCCGGCTGGCGGCGGCGATGACGACACCCTCGCGGCGTGCGCCCACTCCCAAACTGCAGTTGGGCATCCGCAAGAGCAGCAACGCCGCCACTCAACTAGACAACACGCTCACAGACGACTTGCTCAAGATCCAACTCCCACGTCGTCAGACCGCCTCTGACTTCTTCTAAGCCGCAATATAATTTATTATTAGATACGTAACAATTGCGCTACCGTTGCTGCTGCTGCTGCTGTTCGATCTCCTCGATGACGGCGAAGAGGCGCTGCTTCGCACGACGGTTGTTCGCGCACGCACAGCTCACGAGGCCGTGGAGGTGGCGCGATGAGTACTCGCCGTGGGCACGCAGCCACGCGTCCAACTCCGGCTCGGGGATGTAGAAGGCGTTGATGTAGGCGTCGACGTACTCCTGGTGCGGCACGGGCGGGCGCACGCGTGCCATCTGCGCGAATGTCGCGACGAACTGGGCGCAGTCGAGACGCATGAGCGCACGCCCGCACGGCGTGCAGCGATGCGCTTCGGCGAAGCCCTGGACGAGCGCGTGCGTCGCGAGGTGCGCGATGCTCTCCCACAGCGTCGTGCCGACGGCAGCGCCCACCGGCACCGCGCCGTCGACACCCTCCAGCCGCATCGTGAAGATCTGGATCTCGCGCAGCAGCACGTCCACGTAGCCGTTGTGCTGCGACATCACCTCCTTCACCTCCCAGTTGACCTTCGCCATCAGCGCGAGGATCTGCCGCAGGTCGAACGCCTGCGCGCACACGGCCATGTACACCGGCCGCCGGAGGTCGATCGCGCTGCTGATTGTCTGCAACATTTCATTTCGTAGCATATAACAAATTGAAAAACAAACGCAATCAGCGAAATCAGACATGGCGACATTACGTTTTTGACTATCCGTTTAACGTTAGTAATACGGCGAAAAAAGAATTAGTAATCGCATTGAAATTGCCTTCCTTGCTGAACGGAAAGATTTAAAAAAAAACTGCTCTCGTGATTACTAATCACAATTACGAATCACTGCAACGAACGAAAGCACCTAAAATTACTTCTTGCTTTCCAAACTGATAACAAACTTCCGTTGCCATAGGTGTTTTTGTTCGTGGTAGTGATTCATAATCGTGATTGGTATTGCACATTATGATTCGTAGTTTGACTAATAAGAATAACGAGTCATTGCAATCTGTTGCCCATTCTGCTGTAACAAACAAAGGTAGTGATTCGCAATCGTGATGATCATTATTTGTAGTTTGATCAATGAGGGTAACGAATCATTTCAAACGAACATGTTTCTTTTGTGATTACCAATCACGATTGCGAATCACTGCCACGATGCAAAGCTCTTATTGAAACGAATAAAAGCGAGTCGAATCGAT
>JAODFX010199577.1:0-25606 GCA_027580035.1 Dorylogaster longipes
CATGTTTCGAACGCATGGTGCAAATGATGGACGAAGAGATCGATATGTGCAAAGCTCTCTACGACGAAGGGAAGGACCAGGTTCCCATAAACAACTATTTCCCACCGGTTGCGGGCCGTCTGTGGTGGTTAAGCAAATTCAAGGAGCGATTGAAGCGATCCTATGATGACTTTATACAAGTGGATCATCCTGTGATGGCTTCAGAGGAGGCCAATTATGCTTTGATGAAATGCAATCAGATGCTGGATATTCTCTACAAAGACGAACAATTTACGTTTGACGAATGGTTCAAGCTAGTGCCCGACATTATCGTCGAACATCTTATCAAAACGCTGCTCATTCGAAACGAGAAAGGTCTCATTGAAATGAATTTTGCTGATGAGTTGGAGGAAGTCCTGCGCGAAGTGCGATATATTCTATTATTGGAAGCATTTGAAATACCTCCGGAGGCTGCAGAATTCTTTTCTAAATTGGAGGAACTCTGGGCGCAAAAACAAAGTTTATTTAGGTCCATCGAATGGTACAATCACATTATGACATCGACCTTAGACGTGGAGTTTAATATGATTGCGGGTGAGATTGATCACATTAATGAGCTTCTAGAGGGAGCAATTACTTCGATGACTTGGGAGGAAAATCGTAAGTTGACGGTGACATACAAAATTGTTTTATTTCCTCCGCATATTTTTTGACTTTTAGATATTGATCAAATCAGCGAATTTTATGTCTTGCTGCATGATTTATACCATCGCGTCGTTCGTGCCCAAGAAAATATCATTACCTTCTTAGATGATATGAACCGTATCTTGTCCACATATCTTTTTAATCGAAAGAAATTTGATCCTATGGAATTAATTCAATTGGATAATCGAGACGAAGTAGTTACAAAGCGTTACAATGCGATTCGAAGATTTGGCATGATACTACTTAATCAATTGAGAATCAATTACTATTTGTATTTTAACATTCCGATACCAGAAGAAAATCAACCTGAGCCCGAACTAGAAGAGGTTGTTGAAGAGGCAGTTGATGAGGAACCCATAAATACACCTTCTGAGATATTACAATTAAAGGCTATGTCTACTCAAGTATCGGAAGTAGAAATTGAGGTAGTAGAGGATCCCGTCTATACCAAGGCCCTGGAAGATGAAAAATGGCTTGCCTACCTTGCATATGTTGATGACCTTGTTCTCGATACACTCCTTGATGGCGTCCTGAATAGCTTGGAATTCTTCACAAGCGAAATGGAAGAGCACGTTCAGTACCCACTATTCATGATCGTTTTTGAACTACATGACATCCATATTATTGCTAATCCTTCAATCGACTCCGAGGAGGAAGCCAATTTTAATGAGTTTATCCGTGGAATACTGGAAAATATTTTTGAAATGGCCGACCAGATGCCAGAAATCATGCCTGAGCGTGGGAAACATTTCATGGCTAATATAGTTTCGGATATGCATACTACTGATACAAAGAATGACCTTACGGCACGCACGGTTGCCGCAATTACAGAAGCCCACAAATTTTTGGAAGAGTTTAATGACTACGAATATTTATGGCTAGATGATCGAAAGGCATTTATGGACCAATTCATCAAGTACGGTAGACTGCTAACTCCCGAGGAAGAAATGGGACTAAAGGATTTTACGAAGGCAGTCATTAAAGAAACTCCACCTACGATCGAGGCTTTTAAGGAGCAAATTGATAATTACGAAACTGTATATAATAATATCGAGAGCATTCCCCCCGAAAACATTATCAATGGGTGGCTGCTAATTGACATTAAGCCGTTGAAGCAAGCGATGTTAAATGTTGCAAAGAAATGGTCCAACATGTTCAAGCAGTATCTCTATGATGAAGTTATCAATAGCATAACCGAGTTGGAAGATTTTATTCGTGATTCCATTGAATTAATGCAAACACCTTTGGCAGAGGATGATTTCGATGGGTTGATTAAGGTAATGGGTTGCTTATCGAAGATTCGCGATAGACAGGTAGCCACTGACAATATGTTTGAACCGCTGCAAGCTAAAATCGATTTGCTGGAGTCTTACAACGTCACATTCCCCGAGGATATTTTAATAAGGTTGCAAGAATTGCCAGAGAAGTGGACGAATTGTAAGAAAATGGCACTTTCGACCAAACAGGCAATTGCACCCTTACAAGCGAATCAAGTCAATGCTATTAAGAAACGGCTGCAGCTATTTGACATTAGACAGACAATATTCAAAGATAGTTTAAAGAGATCGGACCTCTATTTCTATAAATGTAAGGATCCATACAAAAAATTAGATAAATTTAATGAGAGCGTTATGGAACTGGAGGATACCATGGACAAGCTTTCCGAGCAAGGTAATCTTTTTGAACTGCAAATACCGGAATTCAAGCATGTGAAGGCTGTACGTAATGAAATAAAATTGTTGAAAATGTTATGGGACTATGTCCTAATGTGCAGATCTTGGATCGATGACTGGAAGCTAACGCAGTGGAAAGAAATTGACGTTGAAGCCATGGACATGGAATGCAAGAAGTTCAGTAAGGACTTGCGTGCGATGGATAAAGAACTGCGTAACTGGGACCTATACATCCAAATGGAGGCAGCTATCAAGAATCTGCTGACATCTTTAAGAGCTGTTACCGAATTGCAAAATCCAGCTATACGCGACCGTCATTGGCAGCAGCTGATGCAAGCGACTAAAGTTAAGTTTGTTATGAGTGATGACACTACCCTCAACGATTTACTTGCACTGAATCTACACGAGTACGAGGAAGAAGTCAAGACCATTGTGGACAAGTCTGTTAAGGAGATGGCCATGGAGAAGGTGCTCAAAGAATTGAATGCCACCTGGGCAGTCATGGAATTTCAAACGGAACCACATCTGCGTACGGGTATCAAGCTCATCGTGGTGTCGGAGGAAATGATTGAGATACTAGAAGACCATCAAGTTCAACTGCAAAATATGCTTACATCCAGGTTTATTGACTTCTTCTTTGAAGAAGTATCTGATTGGCAGAAGAAGCTTTCCAATGCTGATCAGGTAATTAGTGACTTTATGGAGGTACAAAGAAAATGGGGTTATCTAGAAAGCATCTTCATAGGCTCTGAGGATATTCGAAATCAGCTGCCAGAAGACTCAAAACGCTTCGATAGAATTGATAAGGAGTTTAAGGATGTACTAAATCAGCTTTTGCAAACACCGAACGTGATTAAGTCTACGAATAAGCCGGGCTTGTATGAACGGTTGGAGGCGATACTCGCCGACTTGATGCTGTGTGAAAAAGCATTGAATGATTATTTGGAAACCAAGCGTTTGGCTTTTCCTCGATTTTACTTCGTTTCCTCTGCCGATTTACTGGATATTTTGAGTATCGGTAATCAACCCGAGCTAGTACAGCGCCATTTAACCAAATTGTTTGACTCACTAGCCAAGCTAAAATGGGAAGCACCTAAAATGGCAAGCGAGATGATAGCGAAGGAAAACGACGAACATGTTAAATTTCCTCATATTCTGGAATGCGTTGGAAAGGTAGAAGTTTGGCTGAATAAACTTATTGATATGATGCGAAAAACCTTGCATAAGTTCTTCGGTGATGCTGTAGTGACCTACGAGAACAAAGTTAGGGACCTGTGGATTTTTGACTATCCTGCACAGCCTGCTCTCTGTGGTACCCAAATTTGGTGGACCACTGAAACTAATATAGCTTTAGCTAAGCTTGAAGAAGGTTATGAGAACTCTCTGAAGGACTACAATAAGAAGCAGATTAATCAATTGAATGCGCTAATTATGCACTTACTAGGTGATTTGACGGCAGGCGATCGCCAGAAAATCATGACCATCTGTACGATAGATGTGCATTCCAGAGATGTGATAGCCAAAATGATTGTATTGAAAATTGAAAACGCTCAAGCGTTCCAATGGCAGAGTCAACTTCGGCATCGATGGGATTTGAAGGTGAAAGATTGCTTTGCGAATATTTGTGATGCCCAATTCAAATACATGTACGAGTACCTAGGCAATACACCGCGCTTGGTAATTACTCCACTAACTGATCGTTGTTACATAACCCTTACGCAAAGCTTGCATTTGATCATGGGAGGTGCGCCAGCAGGACCTGCCGGTACCGGTAAGACAGAAACAACCAAGGATTTGGGTAAGGCGCTAGGAATCATGGTATATGTCTTCAACTGTTCTGAGCAAATGGACTATCAGTCCGTTGGTAATATTTACAAAGGACTTACGCAGACTGGAGCCTGGGGATGCTTTGATGAATTCAATCGTATTTCGGTGGAAGTGTTGTCTGTAGTGGCCGTGCAAGTGAAGACAATTCAGGATGCATTAAAAGACAGGAAAACTCGCTTTAAGTTTTTGGGAGAAGAAATTCCCCTTTTTTCTACAGTGGGCATCTTCATCACTATGAACCCAGGCTATGCAGGTCGCACAGAACTGCCCGAAAACTTGAAAGCGTGTTTCAGACCGTGCGCAATGGTTGTTCCTGACTTTGAGTTGATTTGCGAAATTATGCTGGTAGCTGAAGGCTTCCAAGAAGCACGTCTACTAGCAAGAAAGTTTATAACGTTGTACAGTTTATGCAAAGAGTTGCTTAGTAAGCAAGATCATTATGATTGGGGCTTGCGTGCAATCAAGTCCGTACTGGTGGTCGCAGGTGCACTGAAGAGAGGTGATCGTCTGCGGCCCGAAGATCAGGTGCTCATGCGGGCATTGCGTGATTTCAATATTCCAAAGATCGTCACGGACGATGTGGATGTCTTCATGGGCTTGATTGGTGACCTATTTCCGTCGTTAGATGTACCTCGAAAACGGCTTCCCGAATTTGAGCGAATGGTGAAATTATCCGCTGTCGACTTGAAACTGCAACCAGAAGATGGCTTTGTCCTGAAAGTTGTACAACTTGAAGAATTATTTGCTGTGCGGCATTCTGTATTCATTATTGGCTTTGCTGGCACAGGCAAGTCGATGGTATGGAAGACGTTGATTAAAACGTACGCAAATCAAAAACGTAGGCCAGTGTTTAATGACCTGAATCCCAAAGCTGTTACCAACGATGAGCTCTTCGGTGTGATCAACCCGTCCACGAGAGAGTGGAAAGATGGCTTGTTTTCAGTAATCATGCGAGAGCAAGCCAACCTCACGGGTGATGGACCCAAGTGGATTGTCCTCGATGGCGATATTGATCCCATGTGGATTGAATCGTTAAACACCCTGATGGATGATAATAAAGTATTGACCCTGGCGAGTAATGAACGCATTGCCTTAACGACATACATGCGTTTGCTATTCGAAATCGCTAATTTACGAACAGCAACACCTGCTACCGTTTCACGAGCTGGTATTCTTTACATTAATCCAAAAGATTTGGGTTGGAATCCATTCGTAGCATCATGGATAGACACACGAACGATTCAAAGTGAAAAGACTTTACTCGGGCTCTTATTTGATAAATATGTTCCTCCGCTCTTAGAAATGACTCGGACAAAAGTTAAGAAAATTACACCGTTGGTGGATGTTGCTCATATCTCCATGCTGTGCAACCTGCTGGATTGTTTCCTAACTCCGCAGAATGTACCGCCCGACTGTCCCAAAGATTGGTATGAGATTTACTTTGTATTTAGCATTGTTTGGGCGTTTGGATCATCCTTATTTCAAGATCAAATCGTTGATTGGCGCAACGAATTTAGCAAATGGTTCACGAATGAATTCAAGTCTGTGCGCTTTCCATCAGCCGGAACTGTTTTCCACTACTACATCGACGAGGAAACCAAGAAGTTTTTGCCCTGGTCCGACATCATCTCTGATTTTGAATTGGATTCCGATGTGCCCTTGCAGGCAACGCTCGTAAATACAGCTGAAACTACTCGAGTGCGTTTCTTCTTAGATCACTTAATGAACAAGAAGGTGCCGTGCATGCTGGTTGGTAATGCCGGTTGTGGAAAGACTGTATTAGTACAGGATAAACTGGATAGTCTACCTGAAAGCTATCAGGTGCAAAATGTGCCCTTCAATTTCTACACTTCGTCCGAAATGTTGCAGAAAATATTGGAGAAGCCTTTGGAAAAAAAGGCTGGCCGTGTATACGGCCCTCCGGGTAGCAAGCAAATGATTTATTTTATAGATGACCTGAACATGCCTGAAGTCGACAAATACTTCACAGTTCAGCCCCACACCTTATTACGGCAACACATCGATTATCAACATTGGTATGATCGGCAGAAACTGACATTAAAGGATATTCATAATGTGCAATATGTGTCCTGCATGAATCCCACCGCGGGTTCCTTCACTATCGATCCAAGATTACAGCGGCACTTCTGTGTGTTCGCCCTCAGTTTTCCTGCCGGTGATGCCCTCTACACTATCTACCACTCAATCTTGTCACAGCATCTAGCACCTTTCCATACTAACATAAAGAAATTATGCCCGACTGTGGTTCAAGCCGCTTTGGCTTTCCACGCAAAGGTCGCACAAACGTTTCTTCCAACCGCAGTTAAATTCCATTACGTATTTAATTTACGTGATCTCTCCAATTTGTTCCAAGGTCTACTATTTAGTACCCCTGAAACGTGCAAGAATGTAATTGATTTTACTCGTCTATGGATGCACGAATCCATTCGCGTATACGGTGATAAAATGACCGAAGCTAAAGATATTGACACTTTTCAGAAAACACTCGCTGAGATATTTAAGAAATCATACGAAAATATAGATGAAAACGCTGTAATGGAGAAACCGTTGATTTTTTGCCATTTCGCTGAAGGCATGGGCGACCCGAAATACTTTCAAATACGGGAGTATCCGCAACTTAATAAATTGCTCCTGGATGCGCTCTCCGGCTACAATGATTTGGTTGCCGCCATGAACCTGGTTCTTTTTGAAGATGCAATGAATCACATATGTAGGATAAATCGCATTCTTGAATCTCCTCGAGGAAACGCCCTACTAGTAGGAGTAGGCGGTTCGGGAAAACAATCCTTGACACGGTTGGCCTCCTTCATTTCTTCATTAGATGTTTTCCAAATTCAACTGAAGAAAGGGTACTCCATCAATGACATGAAAACAGACATATCCACGATATACATCAAAGGTGGAATGAAGAACGTCAGTTCAACGTTCTTGATGACGGATTCGCAGGTCCCTGAGGAGAACTTCTTGGTGGTAATAAACGATATGTTGGCATCGGGCGAAGTACCCGATTTACTGGCGGACGAGGATGTTGAAAATATAATTAATGTAACGCGAGGTGAAGTAAAGGGCGCTGGATTGCAAGATACACGCGAAAATTGCTGGAAGTATTTCATCAACAAAATTCGCAAACTTATTAAAATAGTACTGTGTTTCTCACCGGTTGGATCGACGCTCAGAGTTCGTGGAAGAAAGTTTCCCGCAGTGGTCAATTGTACTTCAATTGACTGGTTCCATGAATGGCCCCAAGAAGCTTTATTGAACGTATCGAAACGATTTCTGGCCGAAATTCGCGCTCTGCCTCCACAGTACGTCGAGAGCGCTGCCAAATTTATGAGTTACGTCCACACCATCGTCAACGAAGTCTCTCAAAGGTATCTCCTTTTTGAGAAGAGGTACAACTATACGACACCAAAAACATTTTTAGAACAAATTGCACTCTACTCCAAGTTGCTGACTGAGAAAACGACGGGAATTAAACAGAACATAATTCGCCTGGAAAATGGCTTGTTAAAGTTGGCTTCAACATCCGAAGAGGTCGATGGATTACAGGAAGTATTGGCCGTGCAAGAGGTTGAGTTAGCTAGCAAGAATGAAGCAGCTGACAAACTGATCAAAGTCCTGGGAGCTGAGAATGAAAAGGTAGGCAAAGAGCAGGCATTTGCCAGTGAAGAGGAAGCCAAAGTTAAGGTAATTGAAGAGGATGTTGCGGTGAAAGCAAAGATTTGCGCTGAAGATTTATCCAAAGCTGAGCCGGCACTAAAAGCCGCCGCTGAAGCGCTAAATACTCTTAATAAGAACAACCTAACTGAATTGAAATCTTTTGGTAGCCCACCAGATGCTGTAGTCAATGTTTGTTCGGCTGTACTGGTTCTATTCTCGCCAAAAGGAAAAGTACCAAAGGACAGAAGTTGGAAAGCTTGTAAGTTGCTTATGGGAAAAGTGGATCAGTTTCTCAACGACTTAGTGTATTATGATAAGGAAAACATCCATCCGGAAGTGATAAAGCAAGTAATGCCGTATCTGAAGGATCCTGATTTTGATCCCAAAAAGATTTTGTCGAAATCTGCCGCTGCTGCTGGCCTTTGTGCATGGGTAATTAATATCGTTAAATTTTACGAAGTCTTCTTGGTGGTCGAGCCGAAACGAAAAGCTCTCGCAAAAGCTACGACCGACTTGAATAATGCCCGACAGAAACTATTCGACTTGAATGAAAAACTGCAGGCTCTCGAGAGACAATTGTCGATTTTACGCAACGATTTCGAGGAAGCCACCGATGAAAAACTGAAGTGCCAAGCGCAGGCTGACGCAACAGCTACCATGATCGACTTGGCGAGACGCCTAATTGGAGGTTTGGCTTCCGAGAAAGTTCGCTGGAAAGAATCGGTTGCTAATTTCAACAATCAAATTGGAACCCTTCCTGGTGATATATTAATTATCACTGCATTCATTTCCTACGTTGGTTGCTTTACTAAGCGTTACCGGGCAGATTTAATTAACACATATTGGATTCCATTCTTTAACCAGATGTCGCCACCAATACCAATAAGTGAAGGATTGGATCCCCTTGGTTTGTTAACGGATGACGCAGTAATAGCCAAATGGAATAACGAAGGTTTGCCAACGGATAAAATGTCCGCGGAGAATGCAACCATCTTGTCTAATACAGCTAGATGGCCACTAATGATCGATCCCCAGCTGCAAGGCATAAAGTGGATCAAGAATCGATACGGTGACACCCTCACAGTGGTCCGTCTGACGATGAAGAGTTATTTAGATACAATTGAGAAATGTATATCTAATGGCAATGTAGTGCTATTGGAGAACATTGGTGAGGATATAGACGCAGTGTTGGATCCAGTATTGGGGCGCATGCTTATAAAAAAAGGCAAGGCTATTAAAATTGGTGACAAGGAAGTTGATTATGACCCTCGCTTTAAATTGATTTTACATACAAAACTGGCCAATCCACATTACAAACCAGAAATTCAAGCGCAGACAACCTTGATTAACTTCACCGTAACTAGAGATGGTCTCGAAGACCAGCTACTAGCTGAGGTCGTGAAAAGTGAATGTCCTGATTTAGAAATGCTCAAGTCCAACTTGACCAAGCAGCAGAATGACTTCAAGATCACACTCAAAACATGCGAGGATAATTTGTTAGAACGATTGTCTTCTGCGACTGGTAATATTCTAGGTGATGTTGCGTTGGTAACTAATTTAGAGACTACCAAGCAGACCGCGGCGGACATCGAAATAAAAGCGGCCGAGGCGAAAATAACCTCCGTGAAAATCGACGAAGCGAGAGAACAGTACCGACCAGCTTCGGCTAGAGCTTCTCTATTATACTTCATCCTCAACGATCTGAATCGCATCAACGTAATATATCAGTTCTCTCTCAAGTCCTTCACGGTTGTATTCAAATATTCCTTGGGCGTAGCCGAACCAGCCGAGAAGATCAAGGACCGCGTAATCAATCTCCTCGATAGTATCACGTTCTGCGTTTATATGTACACCAGTCGCGGCTTATTCGAATGCGACAAGTTGACGTTCCTCGCTCAGATGACTTTTCAAATCTTAATACATAATGAAGAAATCGGGCCTGTTGAATTGGACTTTCTGCTCCGCTTTCCCATCATTGCCGGATTAACTTCACCATTTGACTTTATTTCAAATGTTCTTTGGGGTGGAGTAAAATCACTCTCCAATTTGGACGAGTTCAAGGGGTTTGACAAGGATATGGAGGGATCCGCAAAGAGGTGGAAGAAATTCGTAGAGTGTGAGTGCCCCGAGAAGGAGAAGTACCCAGGCGAATGGAAGAATAAGAGCCATCTACAGCGTCTATGCATGTTGAGGTGCTTACGACCAGATCGTATGACCTACGCGGTTACTGGTTTCATCGAAGAGAGCCTCGGCACAAAATTCATCACGGCTCGAACGGTACCGTTTGAAAAATCATACGAAGAAACCAGCAACTCCACACCAACCTTCTTCATCCTGTCACCAGGCGTAAATCCTCTAAAGGATGTTGAGAAATTGGGAAAAAAGTTAGGGTTCACTTTCGATAGGGGTAACTTCCACAGTGTATCATTGGGTCAAGGCCAGGAAATTGTCGCTGAAAATGCTATGGATATCGCTGCTGAGGAGGGCCATTGGGTTATCCTGCAAAACATTCATTTAGTCGCAAGATGGCTAGCACAATTAGAAAAGAAGATGGAGCAGACAAGTGAAAACTCTCATGAAAATTTTCGACTCTACTTAAGTGCTGAAGCTGCTGCGGATCCTTCAAATAATGTGCTGCCGCAAGGTATTCTGGAGTCTTCTATCAAGATCACTAATGAACCACCCACGGGAATGTTTGCCAACTTACACAAAGCATTAGATAACTTTACGCAAGAAACCTTGGAGATGTGTTCGAAGGAATCCGAATTCAAAGCAATCCTGTTTTCACTCTGCTACTTCCACGCTGTAGTTGCAGAGAGGCGAAAGTTTGGTGCGCAAGGATGGAATCGAAACTACCCCTTTAACGTGGGTGACCTAACAATCAGTGTCAACGTCTTGTATAACTATCTGGAGAATAATAATAAGGTTCCGTGGGAGGATCTGAGGTATTTGTTCGGTGAAATAATGTATGGTGGACACATAACTGACGACTGGGATCGTCGTCTATGCAGAAACTACTTACTTGAGTACATGCAACCTCTTCTACTCGAAGGAGACTTGTTCATTGCGCCAGGTTTTCTAGCTCCCAATAATCGCGATTATGTAGGTTATCATAAGTACATTGACGATAATCTGCCCCCCGAGTCACCCTACCTCTACGGGTTACACCCGAACGCCGAAATTGGATACCTAACCAACCTTTCCGAAGTCATGTTCAAGACTATTTTCGAAATGCAACCGCGTGACTTGGGAGCAGGCGGAGGCGTCGGAATGTCCCGCGAGGAGAAAGTCAGATCGACGTTGGATGACATTCTCGATAAACTGCCCGAGGCGTTCCAGGTCCGGGAAATGATGGCGAAGGTGGAAAACAAAACACCTTACATCATTGTGTGTTTCCAGGAATGCGATCGCATGAATATGCTCACAAATATGATGAAAACGAGCCTCAAAGAGCTTGATCTGGGTCTAAAAGGCGAACTGACAATCACACCCGACATGGAAGCACTTGATGAGGAATTGTTCATGGACAAAGTGCCCGAACAATGGGCGGCAAAAGCCTATCCTAGCATGTTACCACTCGCTCAATGGGTGAACGATTTGTCGCTGCGAATCAAGGAATTGGAAGCTTGGACTTCCGACTTTGCAATGCCGCTGGCTGTTTGGCTAGGTGGCCTCTTCAATCCACAATCATTTCTCACCGCAATTATGCAACAAACTGCGCGAAAAAATGAATGGCCGCTAGACAAAATGTGCTTACTTGCCGACGTCACCCGCAAACAAAAAGAGGATATTATAACTGCTCCTCGGGAAGGTGCGAATATTCACGGTCTTTTCATGGAAGGAGCGCGCTGGGATCACAGCATTGGTGCCATTGGAGAATCCATTTTGAAAGATTTATTCCCCGTAATGCCGGTAGTATACCTGCGTGCAATAACTCAGGACAAACAAGATTTGAGAAACATGTATGATTGCCCTGTATATAAAACAAGGATTAGGGGACCCACATTTGTATGGACATTTAACCTAAAGTCCAAGGAACGTCCCTCCAAATGGGTCTTGGCCGGTGTTGCGATTTTGCTAAGTATATAGTTTGATCTTTGGTTCATTTGCAAAATTCTTCATGTAAAGAATTATACGAAATGTTCACATTCCCACACTCCGAGAGTAGAAAATTCATCATTTAGCTATTTATACAAGCTACTCTTCCAATAAACTTTATTCAGTAAGTAGCAACTAATCTTTAATAGCACTCCAAAATAAGTATATTCTTTGTTGTAAACTTTCTGTAAGTATCCTATTTCTTGCTTGTTACTTCTGCTGCCAAATCAGCGAACTTTGCGGTGTAATCCAGACTGGTTTCAGTTAGCAGCGATTGCAACTGCGCATCCATCTAGCAAAAAAAAGAAACAGAATCCATACATTCTCTACTCATTAGGTTTCGGGGCGTGCTTACATCATGTGTTAAACTCATTCGGGTGTCCTCAAACGCAGCTATGTTATTCACACTTTGTGTAACCTTGAGGGGCGAGGAATCCAAATGGCCCAAAAAGCTGCTGAACGAGAAATCCTGTACTTCCGCATTGATCCATTGATTCTCGTTTTCCTTGAGTAACTGGGAAGGACTGCACGGTGGTGTCGATTCGACTCCTTCCGAAAGTAAGCCCACAAAGTTCGTGATACCATGACTCTTTCCGCTAGAACCTTCAATGTCCCCATTAACACTCGCATTCTGCATAGCAATGTCCAAGAGGTTCGAGATGCCCGTCGGAGAGCTGACCCTACTTAAGGTGGTTGCATTGTCAAGAATGTCATTAGCAATGTCACTCTGCAGCTGCGATTCGGTTGCGAATTCTGCTTGGTTGAGATTGGTTGTGATTGATGCGATTTGAAACGATTCACATGCGGGCGAAGATATGTCAACTGTTGAATACTGGGGAATTGTTGCATCGCTGTTGTCGATTGTTAGCAAACCCGGTGCGCTCGGTCGAGATTGTGATAGCGGTGTATCCTGAGAGATTATGTTCATTTGCACGACACGACTGCTTTCAGCTTTATTCACCAGCAAAGGCAATTTGCGCTCTACCACTTGCTTTGTCCGGGGCCTGCCCTTACGATTGCAATAGCGTGGCATCATTCGCTGAATAGACTAGGAAAAAACACAATAAAAAATTTATATGGACACATCCTCGAATTTAGCAACCAGTGCAATCAATGAAACATTAATAAATTGTCTAGTTAGGCGCATATACCTACATTGATTTGTGCGCGGAAAGTACCATTCGGCGAACTTGGTCGTCGGAATAACGACTGCGGTGAGAACTTTTTGATTTCAGGTTGTAACAAAATTGGCACCATACTGGCAGTGGTTGTGATATTGTTTTGTTGGAGTACAGTGACTATTGTACTTGGCTATAAGCAAAAGCATTCAATAATTTTATTTTTATTAAATCGTATATGCAACACTCACCGTTTCCATATCCACAGTGATTTTATTGTCGTTGCTTCCTACTGTCACAGGTTTGTTGATGATTTTCATCTTCGGCTGATTCTTCGTGGGCGACCCGCAAACATGACCACACGGACATTTCACAATATTCTTCCTGTAATGCAGCTTCGCAACGGAAAGCAATTGTTTTAACGACGAACTGACGTTCGTCGAACTGGTATTTAAAAGAACACTTGGTTTGTCTTCCGCTTGTGACGCATCCTCCTCCGTTTTCACTCCAACGTTCTCACCGGTTGCAATACCCTCTCTTTTAATCTCATTGGTGTTGCTATCCTCATCCCAACTGTACTCCAGCTGAATTTTGGAGCTGGCACCAAACTATGCAGAATCGTATAAAGTAAAAATGTTAATGTAGTTGAAATTAAATCTTACCATTAAATATAAATCTCCAACCGTCAACGCTCCGCAGTCGGGTAGAGTCCACCCTAAGCGGATGTTTGCAATATCATGCTCTTTCTTCACCATAATTAGACAATCTTCGTCAATGACATCATCTGTGTGATGGTTCAACAAGCACTCCGTCGACTCGCGAACCTCCTGCTGCTGTAAGGATAAAATCGTATTTACAGCTTCATCAACTGTGCTTGCCAATTCCGATTCCGGCACGCAGTTCTCATTGTTGTCCGTTAGTGTCGGCACGCCTGTGCGAGTGCTGTTTGGTGGCGAACCTTTTTCACTATTACTCTCAGTTCTTGTGCGTTTAATGCCTCGTTTATTCGCCCCATTTTTCATCATCTGCTTGAAGTTTGGGAAAGCCTGCAGCCATAACTTCTCGCCCGATTGCTTCGCACCGATTCGATCTTCGTACGCTTTCAAGCAAATGCTCTGCGCAGTGAAGAATTCGGTTATATTGAAATTCGGCAGCACAATATTGACTTCCTTCGAAGGAGCTAATCTCAGCGGCGGTTGATTAAGCGGCTCGATCTTCCCGGGAAACAGCGCCTCTTCGTTTGGCTGACTAATGCTGGATTCGTGCACTGTGAGCAACTTCTCATGCTCGATAGCTTCGGAGTTCCTCCATCTTTGCGAGAGGTAGTAGATCAAGGAGTTGAGCCGTCGCTGAAGAGGAACCAGAATGCGTATCCGCGGATTCTGAGAGATTTCCTGCACCTTCATCCAAGTATACATATCTCTTGGCATACATTCTACTAATACTCTTGTTGGTAATTTAATATCATCATCAGTCTCTATAAATCAAGTCACAACAATAAAATATAAATAATAAAATATGGTTGATCCATTCCTTACCTTCCAACCGGTTCAGTTTCCTTAAAGCCTTGCACATTGGAGTCTTGATTCTTATAGTACGTCCTTTCACTCTTATTGCTAGAGTACCTCGATAAATGAGTTCATTAAGTTTGATACATGTTTTCTCACTGACTGATGTGAGTTTTTTTCTCAGTTCACCATAGTTGATCAGTCCATATAATTCCTGCACGACCTTTTTCACGTCTTCCGAGAATTTTAAATGCTTCGATATTTTGTGCCAGGTTCGGTAGTATAAGTGTCGAATTTGTTCGCGTGTTTTTAAAGCTGTGTCTGGTGTCCCTTTCTTACGTAATTTAGTGCTAATGTATGTATGAATTGCTTCAAAATCTTTACCATATTCATTTAGAGCCTCAAAAAAATAGTTTTTATCTTCTGTTGTCCAAAAAGGCTTCTGAAAAGGCTTTTTAACTTCTGATTTGGTTGTTTCCTCCTTCTTTTCTGGTTCTGCACTCAAAGAAAATAGTACACATGAAAATATAAACATTCAACAAACAAATGATAAGCTATCATTTAAAATTCTTCAAATATTATTACCTTTTTTCTCTGGAAGTGCTGCTAAAGCAGAATCAAGCCTCATCTTCTTGAAAACTCTGGCACTGGTTCTGAGTTGAAAAGTTTCAGATCCCTCCACATTATTATAAGTTGTAACAGAACCCAGAAGATCCTCAATAGGAATTGTTGGATGAATGAGAACCTTATGAGCATTGTCTGGTGTGCTTGCCACATTTTCATTATTTGTTTTCATCTTCACCTCTCTAACTAAGAGTGGAAATGAATAACCATGTGGTAAAGTTGCTAAATCCTTGATGACAAATATGTTTGAGTTCAATGATCTGCACTTATCTACATAGCCACTGGGATGATGCCACTACTGAAGATACTTCTAGGAAACATGCCACACACTGTTAAGCTTGTCATAAATTCTAAAACTGGTTGCAACAATAAACAGGGATAATATTCTAATGGATTGATTGAGTAGTAAACAGGGGCACCCAACAACAAGTAAATGCATTTTCCATTCCTAGGTGAAACAATTTTGCAAATGGCGTTGGGCAGAACCACAAACGCGCGGAATTCAGAGGGTCTCTGTTGCCATTACCATTATTGAAAAGCAATTTATCATATGGCTACAAACTCGTATTGTTACAAGCTCAGATATTTGGTAAAATTACCTCAATAAGTCGCTCAGATAATCAGTAAAATCGCTGTTGAAAACAACCTTGCACTTGGTTATGTTGTCGCAGCAGCATCTTGCAATCTCAAACTGAACTGTAGTCCGCCACCTCCACCGAACGCTTCGTCCAGTAAATGTCAGTTTAAAAACTACATCCTTCTAAACTTTGAGATAGCTTTCGCAAAATGTTAAAACGAAAAACAAAAATTAAAACAAAAACATATTGAAAATTACGTGCGTTCACTAAGAATGTAAGTAAATACAAGGAAGTTATCTTTAAAATATTTATGACAGAAAAATTTTTGCACCATATCAATAGATTCTTCAAACAAAACTAAGAACAAAATCGCATGTTCTATTTAAAAAATATTCCGACAAGTACAGTTAACAAATATGGAATCTAAACGAAAATGAAAGATCTTTAGGGATTAATAAGTAGAAACAAAACAATGAAACTTTTGGAAAGAGATTGATGAATCTTTCATCATGTTTGACTATAACAATTTACTGATCCAATGACATGGTTGAAAGAAATCAACAAAGCCTCATTATAGCCGGCACTATTTTAAAACAATGCATAATAGAAGAAGCCGCAATATATACATAAATAATTAAAATTCCAAATAATTTACAATTAATCACTTTTTCGCTTGTGTTATGATAATCTTATTCTTCTGTCTATCGACTATGGCCTGTTTGGGAGCAGATGACGCCTGAAGTTGCCGTGGTAAGGTCTCATGACGCGCTGTCGCGTAGCGTGAGAATCTCGCGATGAAACTGCTCTTGTCGACGTGTTTGCTCGCCCCGGCGACCTGCATCGAGAGCGCCGCTTGCTTCGACCGCTCCAGGACACGGGAAACGACGCGATTGCCACCGTCGTCGCTCGCGATATGCCTCATCACGATGCTCAACTTGTCCTCGTGCTGCTGCTGCATGGCAATGATTCTCTTCTCGGACTCGAGCCGCACCTGCTGCAGCGTGTGGCTGAGGTTCTGGATGCGCGTCAGGTAGCTCTCGTTCTGGCATTCGGTGTTCATCATCTGCACCTCGAGCTTCTTGCTGCTGTAGCGCAGATCGACGACCTTCTCAAAGTATTTGTGCAAGAGTACGCGCATCTCGTGGTCTTTGAGCTTCATCAGCCGCTCGAGGAGCACCTTGTCGGTCATCTCGTGGCTGGTGGCGATGACCAGCTCGTGGCCGCACATCAGCTCGTTCTTATACTCGATGGCTAAGTCGATCGCCTCGATCGCCTCCTCGTACTGAATCATCTTGCGCTCCTCGATGTCGTTAATGATGCTGCGCACGCTGGATTTGCCATCGTATTTGCACCGCTGCTCGATGAGCAGCTCACGCGTTCTTCGCAGATTGCGGATCTCGTGGCGCAGGCCTTCGAGGTCATCTACAGGAGTAGTGATGTCCGCCCTCACTTCTAGCCAGTTATGCGATGATACCAAACAGTTGTCGTCGTTGCTTACCGACCGTCGCGACATCGACTTCAGCTCATTCTCCAGGATCAACCTGCGCTTCTCCTCTTTGCGCTTGAGCTTCCTCAACTTCTCCAGCTGCTTTCGCGACGTGTGCAGACTGCTGTCCAGCTCCGACACCCGCCGACTGCTGTCTTCGGTTATGTTCCGTATGGAATCGATATCACATATCTTTCGTTCAATCTCGACCAAAATCGATCTGCATTCTTTTTCTTCGGCCTCGTCCCCAGCGACAGTGAGCAGCTTGGCCTGCACTTTTTGATGCTGGTGTCGTAGCCCCTCAAGCTTGAGGTTCATTTTATCTCTCGCGTTCGTCTTGATGCTGCGATCCTTCTGCAGCTGCGCCTTGAGCTTCTCCTTCATGTCGATCGTATGCTCCAATTCGTTTATTTGCTTCTGACAGCCTTGAATGTCGACCTGTATCTGCCGCAGGAGTTTCTGCTTCGTTTCGATGGTGTCTTTGTTAACTTCGCCCAGGGTGGGTCCTTCTCGGGCCGTGCCATCTTCGGCGATTATCGACGGAAGTGTCACTTTGTTGGTCGTCAGCTCCACGGAGTGTATGCTGTTCCTGCGACCTCGCGCTCCCTTCTCGTGGTAACTGTTCGTTGAACTTGTCGCACTCTCCTTGGTAACGCTGGGTAGAACATTCCCAATGATCGTTTTTGATATGAGCAGCTCGGTATTCAGCCGAAACGTTTCTAAGTATGCTTGTAATTTGTACTGAACATTCTCACTCTCCTCAGCACTGTCCTCACTTTCTTCTTCGTCGTCGTCTTCTTCAGAAGCTTCAATGCTATCTTCCACCTCAGCTTCTTCATCAATTCGCTCCAATGAACGACGGGGCTCGCTGGTATCGCTCAAACATTCCTCACACTCTTGCTTTAACATCAACCACTGTGAGATTTGCTCCAAGTCGGCTTGGGAAAGGCAATTTTGTATAATGAGCTTTTGAAAGAGCTCCTCAGCATTCACAACCAACTTGAACAACTGATTGGCAGCAAACTGCAAGCCAAAAACATCAAATTGCTCTTGAACTGTATCATTGCTGGTGTACGAATTGATAGTGACAAGATTTTTTATCATTTGCACCCTAGTAGTAAACTGCAAGGTGTAGAACGTCTCTGGCAAATCTTTTAAGTAGGGAGAAATGCAGCCAATAAGCAATGTTTTTGCTCGTCCACCAAATGAGTCCTTCAGAAGAGTTGTCAGGGCAGATTCATGATATGGCACTTGAATGGGGTATGGACTGGGTGTAGTAAGTGCAATAATGCATTTCTGCAAAGCCAACAAACCTGTATCAGTTGGAATGCTCTGGGGTGAACCAATATTGTCAAATACAAGCACTTTTTCACTGCTTGCTAAGTCTGCAAAACTTGCAGTTGACACTCTGTGTTGTATTAAATTGTCCATCACCCATTGCTGCTCCAAAGTGATTGTGAACAAAGTATGTGCACATTTGGGAGCAATGTTTGTCATACCCAGCTGTATAAATTCAAAAGCATCACTTATTGACTTGCATTCAACACTCCCACAGGATAATAAATCTTGAACATTTTCTCCACATATCTGTGACCAGGTGAGGTGTATAGAAAAATTTCGTTCCTTATTCTTCTCTATTTTGAGAAACAATTCCCTAACAAACCTTGGGATAATTCCATAATCATATTCACTAGATGCACAATTGAAGCCAGGTCCAATCAAAGTGTAAGATTTTCCTGTCTGTGACTGCCCTGCGGTGACAATGGACACGTCGCAACCTTCCAAAAGAAAGTTAAGTAAAGGTGCCACAGAAGTGTGAAATAATCCACTTTGGGTACAATCATGGGGCAGTGCATAATTGACTGGATATGTTTGGGTGTTGCCTAGCTGTATAGTATTATTGCAAATGTTGGGATGAACGCAGATTATATCGCTGTTCGTTTTAAATGGCACAATTCGTATAGCCGTTTCGATGTTAATTTCCATGGTGGCTTCGTTTTAAACGATAGAACGAATGATACATTGAAGTTGTTTGTAAACTTTCTTTAACCTTACTTAAATGACAGTTTCTGGAAAACATAAGGCTCATAAGGTGCTTTCGATCATAGAGTTTGGATCCGGATAATCCGGATCAAGTTGTCAGAACTTTGAACATTGAGCAGATTGAGCACGTGGAGCACCTCAACAACTTCCGTCGTTATGATTCGGAGTTTAACCAATGAGGGTAACAAATCATTGCAAATAAACAGGTTTCTTTTGTGATTACCAATTACGATTACGAATCACTGCCACGTTTGGCCACGATCGAAAGCAGCTCTTTTTGCAATTATCAAGTAGCATGACCGTCTTTCGCATATAAGTCCAAGCTTGAACTATACAAATCACAACTCGCTTTTCAACCTTTGAACTTTGTTCCAGTTGCCCGAGTTGCCCTGTCAACGTCC
Source organism: Dorylogaster longipes (assembly GCA_027580035.1). NCBI lineage: Eukaryota > Metazoa > Arthropoda > Insecta > Coleoptera > Staphylinidae > Dorylogaster > Dorylogaster longipes. Next base: position 19,722 of record JAODFX010199577.1, read on the forward strand.
CGTCAATTCAATCCCCCAATCACAATCATCCAACCAATCCAATTCCATTATTAAAGGGATCGTCCCGGTACGTCCGGTTAACGGTTACAACTACTGTAAAAGACGTCGCCATTTTCGCAAAACCCGACTGCTGGATGCCGTAATCTTCATTGTCGACCATTATATTCAGCAAGAGTGCAGATGATTACCGTAAAAATTCACTAATCGTGTTGATCATTGAAATGGCAAGAATTAAACAAACACGCAAGAGGATTGAACTGAGCTCTAAACAAAAGCGCAAAATCATCGCACAGTTCAACAATGGGGCGGCCGTAAATCACATTGCATTAGAGAACAGAATTGCAAAACAAACAGTTCGGGATATCGCATGTCTGCTAACTTCGGGCTGTAGTTCAAAAATTAGAAGGAGGAAATACCAGCCGAGACTTCAACGAAGGAGAAAACTTCGATTGCTTGCATTGAAACGAAAGAAACTTTCCATTAAGGAAGACATTAAATTGGAAAACAATGATGAGTACATTGATTCTGATGAGAATCTTAGTAACCTTGCATATTATGAAAGAAGTGAAAATGCAAATAAGAAACAAATGGAAACACAAGAAGCTGCAGAAACCAGCCAGATAGAATTGGAGGAAGAAAATGAAGGTCAAACCATTCCAGATGTTACATGTGTTTCAAGTTCTGATGATGATCCTGACAAGATCAAAAAGTCTTACCAAACAAGAACCAGGCGAAATCCTATTAAAGTGGCAAAAGCATCATCTATACAGGATGATGTTGATTGGGTGAATGTAGATGATGAGCATGAGGACTCTGAAGACTGTTGTGTTGATACTCTCAAAGGCACAACAACCAAGAAAAAGCGCAAACGTGTTGTATTAAGCATTGCACAGAAACTTGAAGTAATCGATAAAGTCAGTAATGGAGAAGATATCACAAACCTAAGTCATGAGTATAATATTGCATATCAAACTATTCGTGACATATATGCAAGAAGAGCAGATTTACGGGAATTTGCAGCTGGTCAAATAAATAATAAAAAGCGGAAAAATATGGTCATGCCTATATATGCTAAACTTGATAATGCAATGCTTAACTGGTACAAAAAGCAACAATTAGAAGGCATACCTCTCTATTATACAGACTGTGTTAAGTTTGCCAATCAGTTATATTTTGATTTTGGATTACATAGAAAGCCAAAAGCAACACGAAGGTGGTTTGAAAAATTTATGAAGAAAAATGACATTCAAAAAGATAGTAAAGAAGAAATAACAATATCAAGTGGTAACAACCTTATTCACACAGAGAACATAAATGATGATCAAGCTGCTCCAGAAGATGATGATTTTATGTCTGCACCTGATTTGAGCAACATCAAAATGACACGTAAACGTGTTGAGCTTAACATTGAGCAAAAGCTTAAGATTGTTGAACAGTTCACAAAAGGTATACGTGTAAACCAGATTGCATTAGAAAATGGAATAGGCAAGCAGACAGTAAGAGATATCTTGAAAATTAGAGATGAATTGAAGGCTGTTGCATCAAGTCCAGATTTTCATTATGCCCAAAAGAGAAGAAAATATCAACCAAGATTAGGTAAGATAAACTCTACTAAAAAACCCAAACCTACAGCAAAAAGAAGCCCAGAAAAGTTAAAAATTGCTATAAAAAGGGAAAACAATGAAGGCAATGAGCATAACTTAGTAGAAGGTGATGCTATTGTATTATCTATGGAATCAAATAATACAGTCAATGATGAAAAGTCAAAGATTCATAACATTTCAACACCACAAGTTGAGGATGAATCTTATGATTTAAATGAAAATAGTACTGATATATTTACCCTAAATGCAATAAAGAAACGTAAATTTAGTCCTGAGGAGAAAGCAATATTACAGAACAATAGTAGTAGTGAGCAAGATGGTAACACTTTTGTAAATGAAGAGCAAGTGCATTTTAAAAAACGAAAACGCGTTGTGCTCAGCATTGAAAAGAAACTTGAACTAATTGATAGAATAGATGATGGGGAAGATGTAAAATTACTTGCTAATGAGTTTGGTATTGCAGTTCAAACAGCTCGTGATTTGTGGGTGAGGAAAGATGAATTGAGAGAATTTGCATCACATTTACCAGATGCTCCAAGTAGAATGAGGAAAACTATGAAGAAACATACCTATGAAAAGCTGGATAAACCAATGTTTTGTTGGTATAACGAACAGCTTGAAAATGGTAAACCACCCACTGTTACTGATTGTGCCAAGCATGCAAAGAAGCTCTTCTCTGAAATGAAAATGAAAGGAGAATTTAAGGCTGGTGTCTGGTTTAAAAGGTTCATGAAACGTTATAGAATTAAGAACAGGATGATGGCCAAATTCAGGAATATAGATGAGAAAGATATATTGAATGATGATTTTGACGATATAGAAGAAAGTGTTGATGGTGTAGATGGTGATGAAGCCACTGTTAGAAAAAAGCGTAAACGTGTCGTCCTGACTATTGATGAAAAACTCGAGGTGCTTGAACAACTGGGCAATGGTGCAAGCATAAAACAGGTTGCAATGGAGAACGGCATTTCAATACAAACTGTTCGAGATTTCATTAGGAGACAAACTGAATTCCAATCATTCATACCTAAAACATCAACTCCTATTAAGTGCGTAAAGAAATACACCTACGCCGATCTGGATAAGAAAGTATACGAATGGTACGAACGACAACGAAAGGAAAACAAGCCGCTGTCTTCGGCAATGTTTTTCGCACAGGCAAGATATCTATTTTCCAAAATGCGAATATCAGGAAACTTCAAAGCATCAAATTCCTGGCTTACGCGTTTTAAACAACGACATAATATTCAAGACTATGCAAGGTATGCTTCCATCCAGGATAAGCCAACAGAAAAACCTTCCTTGAAGTTGGATAACAATGAAGAGAATAATACTGAGCCACAAATATGTTCTGATGAAAACCAGGCTGCTATGATTGAAGGTGAGGGTATATTGCATGCTGAAACCAATGAGCAATTTATAGAAAAGATTAATCCTGATATTATGTTAACAGGTCAAGAGTTGCTCTCAGAGCCAAATTTGGAATTGCAAACAACGAATGATTTGCAACCATGCACAAACATATGCATTCAATATGTTGATGCAGATGGACAAGAAGTACGAGAAGATATAGCTCTGGTCTTCTCGACGGGTGAGAATGACGTGGCAGAAGAACAACATAAACCGAAACGCGTTCGACTAACTATCGATCAAAAACTAGCACTTATTAAGCGGGTAGAGCGCGGCGAGAGTATATCCGAACTAGCGTATGAGCATGGTATTGCTTTCACTACTGTTCGTGAGATAGTTCAGAAAAAGAAGGCTTTGCTAAAATTTGCCAACACTCCCATGAAGTCAAGAAAAACGATGAAAACCTCGCACTTCCGTGAGCTTGATGAGGCAATGATTGCGTGGTATAGGCAACAACAAGCAAAAGGTGTGCGCCTGACTGGTGCAGTTTGTGCAAAACAAGCTAAAGCGCTATTTGTATCAATGGGTTTAAAGGGACAGTTTAATGCAACGGCGGGCTGGTTCCTGCGCTTTCAACAACGGCATGGTCTTCGAAAATACAGTGTAGAGTCAAATGTATGCCAAGATGATGATGAAGATGTAATTGTCCAGAACGATAATTTGCCGACGAATTCGCAAATAAAGGTGGAAAACCCTCTTTCAGACACGACAAAAGTTAACCGATCTTTAAATGAAGATGGTGATAATGAGAACAAAACGTGTATTCAGGTCCAGTATGTTAATTCAGAGGGACAGCCAGTATCTACAGATATACCAATTATTATGCCATCGGAACACACATCAACTGGGAAACGAAAACGCATTGTACTATCGATTGAAACAAAATTAGCTATTATTGAGCAGTTGGAGAATGGTGCAAGCGTCAAAGCGATGGCAGCTAAGTATGGTTTGGGCATGCAAACAGTGCGGGACTGGGTACAGAAAAAGGATGAACTACTACGATTTGCACCAACTGTCTCCAAATGCCTAACTCCACGAAAAACCATGAGAGGAGCAAACTACGCAGAACTGGACAAGGCGATGATAGAGTGGTATCATCAACAACAAGCACGTGGTGTCCGTGTTTCCCCAGCAATGTGTATGAAGCAAGCAAACGAGCTATTTGCGAGTCTTGGATTGAAAGGCAAATTTAACGCCTCCATTGGCTGGTTCACACGTTTTAAGTATCGACATGGACTTCAAAATGATAACAAAGAGGATTTATCTGTATATGTGGACGACACCTACAACGCTCTCCTCGCAAAGGACATCAATATTGAAGAATTGCCCATTGTTCTTGAAGTAGTCGATGAGACGCAGATGGGTGCTTTCCAGAAATGTAGAAAAATGAAACGTGTACGCCTCAACATCGATGATAAGCTGGAGATAATAGAACTTGTTGATGCAGGATTGAAAGTGAATGAGATTGCGACGAGAAAAGGCATCGGAAAGCAAACGGTGCGTGATATAATCATAAAGCGAGACGAAATCCAGGCGTTTGCCGAAACGCACACCAAGAATCGCAAATCTATGAAAAAGTCCAATTACGAAAAGCTGGACACGGTAATGCTCGAATGGTTTAACGAGCAATTGGCGCAAGGAATTCTTGTAACGAACGCGCTATGCTCGAAGCAAGCGCAGGAGTTCTTCACCGAGTTTGGATTTGAAGGCACTTTCAAACTCAAACGTTGGTTGCCGCGACTGAAGCACTTGTGTGACATGCAGCGCAAACCGGAGTCGCCCGAAGAAGATATCTGCGAAGATGAGCAGCAAGCAATGGTAGAAAACATCGGCGACATCTCGTCAATTGACTACATCATATCCGAGGAGAATTGCGAGCAGGAGCAGGATGAGACTGAAATTGGACAAACTGTGGACGACATCACGCCGGACGAATACTTCATCACGGAAGATAATGGCGAACATGACCCGGATGAGAGTGAGCTTGAACCAAACGTGGATACGATTGCCACGCACGATTACTTTATGTCGGACGAGACTTGCGATCCGAAGCAGGGAGGGATAGAAATCAAGCACAGTGTGGACGATATAGCAGCGGAGGAGTACTTTATACTGGAAGAGAATTGTGATGAGAAGCAAGAGCAGAAAGTAATTGTCCAGCAAATAGATGCAAATGCAAGCTGTAGTAATGAAGATTCCGAGTCTTCATTGCGGCTATCACATGGCAAAATAGCCTCATATTTAGATTCTATTATTACTTACATGGAGGGTCAGCAGGATGTTAGAATATCTGATAAGAGAATGTTAAAACGTCTTTTCAACAAAACCCGTCGAAAAGATATTGCCGCGAATAATTCAAGAGAAAGCTAATTGGCAACAATATAATTAATTTTATATTATGAGATGTAACATACATTTACAAATAAATGTTATTTTAATCTTTACTTCTGGAGTTGAAGAGTATTGAATCACAGTTTAAAAACCTGTCAAAATCTCCAAATTTTCGGCAGCGTCAGAGTTGTGACTAATTCAAAGTTTAAAAAAAAACTGTTTACAGGTCAGTAAGTAAGGGAATGTTATCTTTCATAACATTTCCATGCTTGCTGTTGCTCATTTGCAGAGCAAATGAATTTACTATTAACATTTTATAAATGCTGACAAAGAACTTGCATGGTGGGTTCCTGTTGCAACCCTCATGCTGCCTACCTTATCCAAAAAATGACTCCAATGTATCTTGATTCAAGTTCCATGTTTTAAGGGCACTAACACCTATGGCCTGGAGCCTAGACGCTAAATTTTGCAATCAAATTGTGTTCCCAAAAATAAAATGCTGACTCTGAGGAGCTCTCAAACTTGATGATTGCTTTACAC
>JAODFX010199578.1:0-15305 GCA_027580035.1 Dorylogaster longipes
TAGGCGACAAACGAGAATGTGCTACAGCGTTTGTAATAAATGTGTTAAATTTACGTGCTGATAAAGTTTCTAAAGAAATGGTGCGACATTTATTAAGAACATTATTTTTTAGTAGGTATTTTTACAAATTAAAATCGGTTCGTTTTGATTATGATAAATTCGAAAGCGAAAACAAAGATTGGCTTAATTCTTCAATAGATTTTTCACCAAAATCATTTTCTAAGAACTTTGTCGAAAAGAAATGTATAAACAGCACCCCCGGACCACCGGAAAAGTCTTTTGAAAAAGCATGTGCCAGGACAAAGCGTACGAAAACAAAAAAATTGACGAGTAAATACTCAACGGCAGAGCTCATTGCCGCAACTTCATTCAAAATGCGTGCTGAAGGGGACAAAGATACTGCAGATCTTATAAAAGAATGTACCACAACAACACCGACTAGATCATCACGAATTGCCCGGAAGTGGAAAGAAAGGGATGATCTGAGGAGGCCCATAAGTGTTGAGGAATCTCTGCAAGCAATAACAGAAGCAAAACTCACCGTAAGTCAGTATGAATTCATACGCAAACTTACTGCACGTGGACCATTAGCACCCTATAAACAAGTACTCAAACAAAAAGAAGAATATTATCCAAACGAGATCTTAATAACAGAAGACAAATGTGAAGTTGGATTGCAGGCGTTAATGTTTAAGACAGTCGAGGGCATCACAAAAATGGTAAGTGCTAGAAATTGTAAGTCCGCGGTTTTACATTGCAAATGGGGGTACGATGGCACGTCTGATTTTAATAAATATAAACAAGCGAAAGCGTCAGGTGAAAATGTTTTTGTCACTTCATTGGTGCCACTTCGTCTTGTAGACGATGAAGAGCATGTATTGTGGAAGAATGATACTCCTTCATCGGCAAGATTTTGCAGACCTGTGCGGCTGCAGTGGATAAAAGAAACAAACGAAGTGTTGGAAAAAGAAAAAACATATATGATTCACGAAATAGGTAAACTTAAACCCATATCTACAAGATTGGGAAAAATATCATTTAAATTTTATCAAACCATGCTCGATGGGAAAGCTGCAAATGCTTCTACTGGAATACGTTCTGCAATGCAGTGTAATATCTGTAAGATCACAATTAAGAACTCTAACAATTTATCTTTAATATCAAATATTGAATTAGATATGTACGCTTGTTCCCTAGGCTTATCCTCATTACATGCTTATACATATACGTATGTTCGAGTGGTTCTTACATTTGAGCTATCGGCTTCCCCTTAAAATGTGGCGAGTAAATAAGTCATCGGAAGAAAATAGAATACTTCAGGAAAGAAAAGCACAAATACAATTGAAGTTTTTTCAGAAATTGCATTTAAGGGTAGATATTCCCAAGCATGGTACAGGAACTACAAATGATGGCAATACCGCACGAATTTTTTTCTCAAATCCTAAAATATCTGCCGAAATTACAGAAATTGATGAGGTACTGATTGAACGCTGTGCAATTATATTGAGAATAATCAATTCACAGTTTGCAATAAATAATGACGCATTTCGGGAGTATTGTTATGCAACGGCAGAAATGTACGTGAATCTTTATCCATGGTGCTGCAGTTATTAACAATTTTGATATCTCTATCGGTGTTCTCTCCGAAGAAGCGCAAGAGGCGTGTAATAAGGACATTCGAAATTTTAAATTAAACCATATTAGAAAAACATCCGTGTTCAATATAAATAATGATTTATTTAAAAGGTTATTGTTAACTTCTGATCCACATTTAAGTTCACTTAATTCTAAAAAGATCTATGCATCTAAAGATACTTGTCCTGAAATGAAGAGCTTACTGAAATTTACAGAAGACGATAGTGAGAATGAAATTGATAGTGAATATCAGGAATTCTTTTAATTAGTTAGACAGCGAGTTCATCAATTTTATTATAGCGACGATTATTTATTTTTTATTTAGGAGGTTTTATAGTTAGTTTTCCTATTGTTTTGTTCATTTACACATACAATCTTCTCTCCCTCCACCTAACCCCTTCCTGTCGATCGCACTCAACCCTCCACGAGGAGATCGATTGTAACAACTTGTTTTAAAATTTTTATAGTTATTGTTTTCTATTTAATTTTAAAATAAGTTGGCAAATTAAGTAAATAATTCATTTCTTTACTCATTAATACCATAATACCTTAATTATTACATAATAATTATTAATTTTAATAAAATTATTTAAATAGTAATAGTTGCAAAGTATTATTTATAGGTCATATTTAAAATTTGATTACAATCAATTATAAAGTTATTGAATTAAGACCTCAATATTTTCAACCCTGTGCGTGTGGAGCGACACGCACGAATCCATGTATATTTTATTTTAATAATTTTTTTTATGAGAAAAAGGGGTAAAACGGGGTGGAAAATACGGATTGTGATAGAACAATAGTTCAAGAATGCGTAGCAATAAAAATCGTCGTGGCATTCGGTGGCCTTCAAAGGATATACTCCTTTGAACTTTAATTTTCTTAATATTTGCACCAGTCATATAAATTTCGATGATTATATTTTGTATACTGAAGATAAAGTTAAGGTGATATTTATCCTACAGAAGAAGAAATCCACTTTATTTTAAAGGAAATTTGAAAAAGATCGCATGTTTTACGAATAAGTTAGAGCGTTTTAAAATTGGAGCATTTGAGGTCCGAAAAAAATCTATTCTCGTTACTGAACTTTAAAATGCAATAAAATATTTCCTATTCATAATAATATGTTACAATTTCGAATATAAGCTAATAGGTTATCTATGAATTTGTAGTAGAAATTTCAAAACGTTAGGATCAAATTTATGTAATGGCATTATTTCCGCTTTTTCCCCGATTTACCACACTGTGCACCGCTCCGCTGGGCTTGCGCACTCTGATTGGTTCGAGCGCCTCGAAGTTACGGCGGCCTGATTGGTTCAAGCGCCTCCATTTTGTTTGGTCCGAGCGCCTCGAAGTTACGCTTGTGCATCCTGATTCGAACACCGTGCTCACCTCAGCTATCAAAATAGCCGCCGCTATCTGGCCACCTCAGCTACCAAAATGGCCGCCGCCATTTTACGAAACATCCCGGATATGTGGGTTGTCGGAACACCCTGTATATACCGCTATTTAGGCGGAGCTTTCTGATTGGTCCAAGCTCTCTCTCACCTTGCCCCGACCGCGCTCGAGCCTGGCCACGACCTCCACCTCCACCAAAGAGGATCTAGAAGCGGATAAGTTCTACTACTTCTGACTAAACTTGAAGACATAATCAATAAATTACATTATACATAGTTATGGAACTAAATAGTGATAAATTGCTTCCAGTAATATTCCTATATAGTCTTCCAGATTCGTTTGAAAGTTTTAGAGTTATAATGGAATTAGAGACATTTTGCAACTTTTACTAGATTTGAAAACAAAAGTTCTGGAAAAATATGAATCATGCCATTTTAAATCCAGTTCAAATTCAAATGCCAATTATTTTTTACAGTAGTTGGTGATCATTTTCAAGACAAGTGGATCTTGGATAGTGAGTGTACATTTCGCATATGCAACACAACTGATAGTTTTGAGAGCATTTTACAAAGCAGGTAAATATGGCAACTGAAACAATGGTATTGCATAAGTAACGTTAAATGTGAAAGTTGGAAACAATGAAAAACATTGTCAACTTAAAAGTCTGTTGCTGTCTGTTTGTTGCTAAAATTGCAGAAAATGTACAGTTTACAAAAAATCAACTTTTTATTCTATACAAAAAGGGTGTAATACCAACAATTGCAGATAAGAAAGACAACTTGTATGTTATTTGATACTCCAGAAATCCTCAACATGCAAATGCATGTAACATCAATGAAAATGAACGAACTTCGTAGCATAAACGTTTTGAGCATCTGAACATGCAAATATTAAAGGACATGTTTATGCATGCGTCTATAAATGGCATTAAACTTTATCAAGGTCGTAAAGTTTTGCAAAACAATTCTAATCGTGAAAAATTTTGCGTGGTAAAATGACCAGAAATGAATTTCGAAAAGTGCTTTAAAATCGGCAAGAGACGTTTTGGAGATGATAAATCCAAATTTACCGTTGTTAGACTAATAAAACATAAATCAGATACATTTCAGGCATTTACAAAATTAAACAAGATGGCTGAATCAGTCACGAGCATAGACCTTATTTAATATGGACACCGTGCATGCTGTCCGTTGCGTTGCATCTACTCCGGACAAGTTATGTGCGACAAAGAGAAATATAGTTAGTCCAAATTTGCAGCAGAGGAAGTGCGATGGCCATGATCAGTCACGCTTGTTTATGATGTCTTAACTATATCTATCTTTGCCGAATACCATATTTTGTCACAATAAATTAGGAATCAAATTAACTGAAGCAGAAGCAATAAAACCGAGAACTAAACATATTGACATAAAGAAATTGAACACTTAGAAACCAATAAAATAGTTGCAGATTTTCTAAATAAACCAGTCACAGAAGCGAAGCGGAACCATTTTCAGAAGTCGATGGGCCTCTGTATTAAAGGGGTGTGTTAGAAGAGAACGCCATAAGCAACTACGCCCACAACCAATTATAGGCAACAAGTATATTCAGTAGAAAATTTCATGTAAACTATAAAGTACCATACAATTATATTATACCTTAAGTTCTTGTTGTGAACGGAAAATAATCACCTGCCCGACAACACTCATTACTGAAGACTGTGGAGTTCGTCGAACTACCCGTCCTAGCGAAGAAAATGAAAGTAGTGGCAGTGAAATATCGAATAAAACTGTGGTATATTACAAATAACTTCACATTACATCGATTCTCTTCTACTCCTTGTGCGGCTAGCGCCGAACGACTGCCCGGCTCGCTAGCATTTTATTTATCCACCTGCTAGCGTGCATACAAGGGATCGTTCCACGCAGGCACACTCCCACCAAAGGTACATGGGACTACAAGGTCACAAGGTCAATCCGGTACGCCGTAAACAGTTAATTCGCCCAAAAATGTATTAGGAATTAGCGCGGTTAATGCGATAGGATCGTCGCGGTTGCTATGTACCGCTTCACAGTCACACAACACTGAACTTAATGCCTCATACGCCAAACTCACGTTTCCGAGCGTCTTTCTCAAGAGTGATTTTAGTACGCCGATTAGTCTCTCCCAAAATCCAGCCCATCAATGCGCGGCCGATGGATTGAATACCCACTCAATTCGTTCGGATCACGCGTAAGTCGCCAATTTCTGCCAATCAATTCGTTTCAATAAATTAGTAACGCCCTTAAAATTAGAGCCGTTTTCAGTATAAATTCCCTTTGGTCTGCTACGTAGTGAGATGAATCGTTGCAGCACCCAGATAAAGGCTTCGCTGCTTAACGAATTGGTGAGCTCCAGATTAACAGCACGATAAATGTCGCAAGTGTACAAACACACACATCACTTTATGCCTGAGTGAAGCAATAACGGCCCCGCATAATCTACTACTACGATTTCTAAAGGTGTTGCGTCACGCACTCGTTCCACTGGCAAATGGGTAATAACACTCGAAAGCCCCGTGGTACTTACGTGATACAACGATGAAGGCTCTGCAGCATTCGGTCGTAGATAGAATGTTTAGTAGGTAGTAAGATGGGGTATCTGAAGTAGACCGCATTGTTTCTGTTAGAGATGCGTGATTTCAGTCTGATCAATTTTCCCCAATTTTCCCTTTCCCTCCACAAGTGACGACAACAGCCACGTTTCATTTAACTGAGGTACTGAGAAACTGGTGGATTTCTTCAGTTGCCATCTGGCAACACTGTTTGGGCAAATTTTGAGCCATATCTATAATTGATAAATTGTGTATGTGATTTGCATGTGATCTTGCACGCAGGATTTCCTCGCTGGGAACTGCTTCGATTGCAACGCGAACGGCCACTTCTGCATGCCGATGGGCTTTAACAGTCGAACGGCGTACAACGGCCTGCGCGCAGCAAATCTTCTCAACCCATCGCGTGGCGCATCGCTTTACCTGCGCACCGCCGAGACGCAACCATTTTGTAGTGAGTCCTGCGCATGTCGGCCATCTTCCCATTCACCATTCGCCGGCATTTGTTTTATTGTCTGTTTGTCTCGTCGACAGAAGCGCAGTATAAACTCTCGGTGCAGATTTCGGACTCGTCCGAGAGCAAAAAGCACGGCGGCGAGATTGGCCAGCTGTGGTTCACGCTGCACGACACGACGGACATGCGCGGTGCGCAGACGAGCCGCGTACCGCTAAACAAGGGCGGCTACCACGAGCCTGGCCGGCTCTACACCGAGATCATCACCGCCGACCGCACCCTACACCTGAAGGGCGTAGAGGTTGAGTGGGACTACCACAGTAACGTCTTCAATCCGCTCACGTGGCGCCTGCTCGCGACGCCGCGCGTCCACATGGCGAAGATCAAGGTAGAGAGCTTGAAGCCGAAAGAAAGGTGCATATATACCGTGCTGCAATCGGCTGCCGCCATCTTTTTAGCTTCTCACTTCTCTTTCAGAATTTCGGTCTGCCCCAAGGACAAGGACCTGCCGCTCATCACCGGCATTCCACAACTGATGCTCCCAGCGTACTGTTAGCACGCATAATAGACGCATTGATGGAGTTGTACATATACCTAGGATTACCACGTATTTATTCGCGTAGCACACTCGTATTTATTTACTGCGTTAGCGCATTCAGTACTGAAGGTGAGATCGAAAATAATCTATTTGATAATAGAATGTAAGGTGGTGACAGCTGGCGACAGCTGGTGAGATTTTTTTTAGTTTAGTAGCGTTTATCCTGCTGCCTGGTGCTGCCATCTATTGATATAGCTGAGAAAGTACTGAACAATATTTTGTTTGTAGATGGCAGAAAATGTGTTAAAGTGAAGTAAAGTAAAAATGGTTATGCGATAACCAGTTATATTAGAAAACTTTAAATCATGTCGTTAGCAAAATTTTGCATAAAAACGTTGTATTTGTCAGATTGTGTATTCTGTAAAGATGCCATCTTTAAGCGTATTCTAGAAATTTCATTTTAGCATTTTCGTTGATGGCAGCAATTCTTTTCTCGTTTTCGCATTATTTGACAAATGTCAATTGTCAAATTGTAGTAATGTACATGGCAGGCGATTTATAAAAGCAATTGAAATGAAACTTTAACAATAACAATAAGTGGTTAATTAATAATGCGTGGTTGTTAAACAATTACGTCTGCTGAAAAACAATTGCTTTGTTATTTTATTCTGTCATTTTTGCACGCATACTGGAACCATTTTGCTTTAATTCGTTAGCCGTTATGTAGATGGGATTAAGGTCACAAAATCGGTAACAGTTCTTTCAAGTCTCTGGGGAGCTTCGAGTAGATCCAGATCAATTTCAGATATCTGTTACCTACCCTGTGACTTAAGGCATCCCCTTCGAAATTTTTGGTGTAGTTAAGAGATATTAGGTGGCAATTTTTGCTGGTTATTGTGTGTTTGTTTGATTCACAATCGGTAAAGATGGGGATTGACTTTTTTTTGTTTTTTCACGATGTAGTTCCAGCGACGAAACTAACGGCCACACAGACTCGTTTATTACTGCCTACTAAATTACAGATCAGTTAAGATAAGTTGAAAGTTAAAAAAAGGAGTGCTTCTGATTCACATAAAGAAATAACTTATTATTTGCAACCAAGTATGCTAAGATAGTGCTACGAAGTGTCTATGGCAAAGTTCTACACGTAACACACATATTTATTTACATTGTAAGAGTGCCTATTCGGAGGCCGTGATGGTGAGCTGCTTCGTCTTGCTATTGTCAAACTTATCCATCGTCTTGATGCTGCTGAGCGCGCCGAGGCCGACGCTGAGGCCGATCAGCAGCAGCGCGACGACGAAGAGGCCCGACCAGATGGGCGCAGTGGTGAAGTAGACGCAGTCGAAAGCGTCGCCGAAGCGCGTGGCACGCGCGTCCGGCTGCGCCTGCACGTCGAAGAGGGTCAGCTCGACCTCGTTCTCCTCGTCGCGGAACGCCACCGCGCCGCTGCAGTGGTAGGAGAAGTTGCGAGCGGCGCCGAGCTGTGCGTCGCCGGCTCCATCCGCGGCGAGCGCGATCGTCTTCGGCGAGAGGTAGAGCAGATGGACGGTGCCGAGTGACCAGTAGCCGACGCGCCACACGAAGCGGAAGCGCAGCGTCACCTTGTCGCCGGACTCCATCGGGATGGCGACGCTCAGCTGGCGATACTTGTCGCCGCGATCGTCAACGGTGGCGACGGCCGCCTTCCCCAGACTGAACGTCGTGGCGTTGATGCGCAGCGCAGGCGTGCGCGACGAGTAGACCATGGCGACGTCGGCGCTGGGCGCCTCCGCGCGATACAGCACCGGCCCGGTCGCCGGCTCGTAGCTCTCGGCGACGGTCACCACCTCTGTCTAGGAAAAGGAAAGTATCGTAACAACGGTATTGGTACTTCAAGGTTATGGTAGAAAAAGCATGAAATTACTTTTTCCAATTTACTTTTCTACTCGCTACTGTCGATGCGTTCGATCGTGCACTGTGGATCACGATCCAGATCAAGTTGTCAAAAGTTTGACCAATGAGGGTAACAAATTACAATTACTTGTCTAGAAAAGTATCGGTATCGAAAGGAAACGCACTCGATATCAGGGCCGCTGATAGAAATTTTGGACGCTGAGGATCTCATCCTCCCCTCTTCACACCCTTGGGCCACGAAAAATATCCCCGTGACCCCTTTATCAATGACCCTGCTCGATACCACAAAGTATCTATACTTTTTTCGTGTCCCTACCTCCGGCGCTGCCTCGGTGCTGGTGGAGATGGCCTCCTCTACAGGCACTTCTCGCTTGGGACGTGCGTCATGCTTACTGAGGATCAGCGCTAGTATATTATCATTCTCGCGACTGCATTCCTCCAACGTCGCTTGAATCAGCTTGAAGTTACTCGCAGCGTCGCCATTCAGTTCTGCAAGTAGTTTGCGAACATTGCTCATGCAATCCAATCAATGCGCTCGTTTGGTACGTACCTATCGCACCATCGACGTTCAAACTGCTGTTTGGCACGTACGCCGTATACTTGTTGCGCAGCAGCGCCTGCAGCTCGCTGGAGACGGCCATCGGATCGCCCCGGAAGACGACGACCTTCGGCCGACGCATGTAGCTCTTGAGCAGGTCGAAATCCTCGTTGTTGAACTGCTTCAGGGAGGGCAGTTCGATGCTCTCGGAGCCCCAGATTAAGACGCCCGCTTGCGTGCGCCGCAGAAGCTGCAGCAGAACCAGGAGGCAGATCGTTTTGTACATTTTGCGATGTCGAGATGTCGAGATGCTCGCGAGCGACCAACTGCTGCTGAAGGATCGATAACATGAGGGTGGCTGGTTGAATAGTGGATGTTGCGGCACGCATGCGCACAAACGACATGAAAATTTTAAAATAAGCTTTATTTTTTATCTGCACGCCGGCGATAGTAATCAGCTCCATACTAGATATTTATTTATTTTTTGCACCGTGCAGTTCAATGAACAACACGAACAACATGAGAAAGCTAAAAAGAGCAGTATTTGCATTGCGGCCATTCATATCATCATCGCGCGAGCGAACAACACGTGTGGAGAGGTTAGTTTCTTATTGCAACAAGTCGCCGGTTAGGAATCTGGCCAGCGACGTTACGAATAAGCAAAACGAGAAGGATTTGGATACTATTGCCGTGAAGAACTTTCAAGAGTATCTGCGCATTCCCAGCGTGCATCCTGACGTTAATTATGGTGAGTTCGGTAGATTCAAGACTTGCAAATAGTTAACCTAAAATTCGTGCGTGCGTTTCGTTTGGCATGATCTTCGGTAGAACCTTGCGTGCAGTTTCTCACACGCCTCGCGAATGAGTTGGAGCTGCCCGTGAAGACCGCCTTGCCGATGGCGAAAAAGCCCGTCGTGATTATTACGTGGGCCGGCACCGACACCAACCTGACCTCGTTGATGCTCAACTCGCACATGGACGTCGTGCCCGTGAGTGCGGAAGCGTGGACACATCCTCCCTTCGCTGCCGAGGAGCACAACGGACGGATTTATGCGCGCGGCGCGCAGGATATGAAGTGCATCGGCATCCAGTACCTGGAGGCGATACGACGCCTGCGCAAGCGGAGTCAACGCTTAAAGCGTACAGTGCACTGTGTCTTCGTGCCCGACGAGGAGATCGGCGGCGCCACCGGCATGAAGTTGTTCGTGCGCACGGAGGACTTTGCGCGGCTGAACGTTGGCATGTCGATAGATGAGGGCCTGCCGAGTACGGATGACAAGTTCTTTGTATACTATGGTGAACGTTGCATGTGGCGTACGTATGCAGCTGAAATTGGCTTCTTCTTTTTTTGCTTAGTTTGGACACCATCACTGGAAAGGATAATGATCTAAAATCACAACATGATAAAAAACTTCAATACTTGGCTCTTGTCTTAACCCAGTATTGGTTTCATCATGTCTATAGTACATGGTTTTTTTATAAATTTGGAAAAACTTAACACCTGGCAACATTATGAAGAAATAAGATCACATAGTAACAATTTCACACTAAATCTATTTCATGCCAGTTAGTTCAACTTCATATTTTCCACTATGTTTAAATTGAATATGTTACTATTTTTGCACTAGTTACTTGCATGTAGCTCAGTTATTAGTCTAAATTCCAATTAGTCTCAGTGCATGTCAGATACAATGTAAAAAGAACTGGCTCAGTAGGTAGAATGCTCAGAAATATTTATGCAATTTCTTTTAAATTTTTGCGTATTCTCTCTATGCGATTGCGTCATGCATTCGATCTTCATTCCGATGCTCAATTGTCTTGATGTTTGTTGACGTCTTTGCAGATGTGACCTTCCACTGTCCCGGCCAGCAGGGGCACGGCTCGCTGCTGCTCGCAGACACCGCCGCCGAGAAGCTAAATCGGCTGCTCACGACGATCCTGGAGCATCGCGCGACGCAGACGGCGCTGCTTGCCAACGACGCGCGTCTCACCATCGGCGATGTGATGACCGTCAACGTGACGATGCTTGCCGGCGGCCAGCAGGCGAACGTCCTGCCGGCGGAGCTGCGTCTCACGATGGACTGCCGCATCCCGGTGAATACCGACCTGGGTGCGTGGGCGGCCACCCTCGATACGTGGTGTGCGGCGGCCGGCAACGGCGTGCACATGACACAAGCACGCTTTGAAGACGCCAAGCCGACGCCGATCACTGACGACAACAGCTACTGGCGCTGCTTCAAGCGCACTGCGCATGATCTGTACGCTAAGCGGGCGTGCATTCGACGACAAGGTTATGCCACCATTGCATTCATCTACCGCTTAAACAACTTTTGTTCCTTGCGTTGATTTGCACACAAGTAGCTGCTTAGTTATTGTAATGATTAGGTGTAATATCCTCGGTGTTTAGATATGGATCTCGATTGCATCATGGCCAATTGGACGTGATGCAAGTTGTGCCTACGCAAAAAGTGACCTCGCTCATCATCATCACGCGAAAAAGCGCAATTGCCACTCATGTTGGTGGCATAGTCTCGTCGTTGTGGCATGCAATGCACGCGTTGATTGTCGTCGTAATGCGCCGTCGTTTTGCAGGGGACTGCAAATTGAGACGCGCATATTTCCGGGCGGCACCGACAGCCGCTTCCTGCGGCAGCTCGGCGTCCCGGCGCTCGGCTTTTCGCCTATCAACAATCATCCCGTCCTGCTGCACGACACCGATGAGTACCTCGCGACGGCGACGTTCCTGCGCGGCATCGCTATCTACACACGGCTTATCGCAGCCCTTGGCGATGACATGGACGGCAAATAAAGTGGGCGCACCAGCAATCTGCCACAACGTCGCAACCGCCTCGCTTGTTACCTGTCCACTCCAATGCTGCCAAAATCGTATACTCTGCTGCTGCTCGCTGCCTGCTGCATTTGTGCAGCATGCCGGCGCGCATGCCGCGAGCCGGTCGAAGTCCCCCGCGCAGCTAGATAACGCAGTGTATTTAAAGCAGGCGACGATTGTTGACGGCGATTAGTGTTTGTTAATGCGACTAAGCGCGCAGCAGCAGCGGCACAGCGCACCCACAGTTTGCATCTCGAGCATGGCGTCCACGACGGCGCCGACGCGCGAGGCGCTCAACGACATCGCCGTCGCCAACTTTCGGAAGTACCTGCGCATTCCCAGCGTGCATCCGAACGTCGACTACGGTAACGTAGCAAAGTCGTCGTCGTGCGTTAGAGAATGACGCCGTACCTCGCGCATTCTTTCCACAACGTCGTATTAAAAAAAGCGTCTTTTGTTGGGGACTTTTTTTCTAATTTTGTGGCAGTGGTAGTTGTTGCGTTAAAAAACTGGCTAAAGACTGTCAGTTTATTGTGCTTCAGCAGCTGGCAGGCAGTAGAGTGTGCATTTTGATCGAATTTATCAAATTGCTTTGTAAACCATTATCTATTATTTACAGCCCACCAGCAGGCTTTACTCGGTGAAGGTTACGATCACTTATTGTAGGAGTGATATTGTTAATAATAGTTCCAAGGCATTTTAAAACTTAATCATGTGTTGGCACATGGATTGAAAATCATAGTGAACTCATGAACTCTATACTGACATTGTAGGCGACATTTTTTATCTTGCTGGCGACATCTAGGTAACGCAGTTGTAGCTAATCATCATAAAATCGTGTGCGGATGGTTGCAAGACTGGTGGCAGTTAAAACTATTCAGAGCTTATGATTTACGCCGAGACAGTTCGTTTTGTATAGATAACAAACATACATTAATTGGCTCCATTTATAAGTGGTTAGATTATTATAAACTTACTTTCAATGGATAGCTATAAAAAGGTGCGCTTCAAAATTTAATCATTTGTTGGCACATGCATTGCAAATCTTAGTGAATTATTCTTCTACTCTCTGGGGAGCTCCGGCTAGCTTCGAGGACCTCTGAATCAGTTATTCGTGTTTTTGAGAAATCTGTTCGATACACTGTAACTTCGGTACACTCTAACTCTCTACATCCCTCGTCTAGCATGAAATTTTTAGTGCAGTTGAAATATGTTAACTGTCAATTCATGATTTGAATGGAAAGTAGTATAGTTAAGAACAGTCAAGTGAGGTGTCAGTTAAGATAACGTAAAAGTTGCAAGCAGGACTGCTATTATAAAAAAGATTGCTATTCTTGCTAGAGACATCTAGGTAACGCAGGTGTATGTAACTATCACACGGTCGTGTGCGGATGGTTGCAAGACTATTAACAATCAGAATATGTGGTAAAACTAGTCAAAGTAAATTATCCACTCTGTATATACAGTTGGTTTTGCATAGCTAACCAACATGAACACATCAATTTTCTCCATTTATAAGTGAAACATGATTTATACTGACATCGTAGAAGAAATTGTTGATCTTCTTAGCGACATCTAAGTAACGCAGGTAATGATCATAAAGTCGTGTGCAGATGGTAGCAAGACTATAAAGGTGTTAAAACTACTCAAAATTTGTGACTCACACTGTATAAATTAGTCTTTTAGGCTACGTATACATTCAGCGGATGGGAGCAGGCAAATGGGCAGGAGCAAAATTTGGACACGAACTTCTCCTGGTACTGCTACACGCGCTGCCCGCAGTATCAAGTATTCAGTTTCCTCGCTCATTTAACTGTAAACAAAGTAGTGTTTGTATTTCTGTTTCCTAGAAAATTCGTTCCCATGTACTGATTAACACGGTACGCGAACGCGTACGCTAATTTGATATTGAAACGAAACGAAATGCCACACACACGCCGAGTTTGTTGATAATCAAAAGAAACGAAGTAAGGAGTGAGCAGAATATGAATCCCTACTCGGCAGCAGCAGCAGCAGCAGGGGCTGAAGGTATTCGCCACTTTATAGATAACAACCTTAAACTGACGTCAATTTGCTCCATTTATAAATGTAGATTAATACGAGCTTACCACTTTCAAGCTGTAGTCATACAGACGTGCACATTACTGAAAACAATCGCGAATCTTTTTTGCGATATGACGTCGTGGAAAGCGTGGGCGCGATGCGTGCAAATATTGAGTATGGCGCTGGTATTGTTTGCGCGTGAGACGGACGGCGAGGCCGTAGACACGAGCGTGTCCTAGTTGTGGCGTGCTCTCGTTGCAGGACCTTGCGTCGCGTTCCTGCGCGCTCAAGCCGCCTCGCTCGACCTGCCGCTGGCGACGTACTGCCCCGCCTGCCCCGCGAAGCCGGTCGTCGTGCTCACGTGGGTGGGGAGCGCACCGACCCTCGACACCGTCCTACTCAACTCGCACATGGACGTGGTGCCCGTCTTCGAGGAGCAGTGGACGTATCCGCCGTTTGCGGCGCATATTGACGAGAAGGGGCGCATCTACGGACGCGGAGCGCAGGACATGAAGTGCGTCGGCGTTCAGTACCTGGAGGCGATCCGGGCGCTGCAGGCGCGCGGCTGGCGGCCACGCCGCACCCTGCACGTCTGCTTCGTGCCCGACGAGGAGATCGGCGGCGAAGACGGCATGCGTGCGTTCGTGCGCACCGACGACTTCCGTCGCCTTCGTGTTGGTTTCTCGCTCGACGAGGGCATCGCCAGCCCCACCGATGACTTCAACCTCTACTATGGCGAGCGCGCCATCTGGCGTACGTTTCTTCTCCGCTGTCTCCTCTGAGGTGTTGAATAAGATATTTGGAGCTGGCGTTGTGGTGAGGGAATTTGAAGGGAACGTATGGAGAGTTTCCACTAGTGCTGCCAAAAATCACATTCCCGGTATCCGAATATCCGTGCCAAAATTTACTCGGTCATCCGTTAATCGTTAATTAAGAAAGTTAACAATCTGCTTAACAGATTAACTTTTAAGTTAACTTCAAAAATGTAAATATCCGTTAAATTGAACGGAACTGGTCGGCAAACTTATAAGCCAAAAATCCAAATATGTTAACGTAAATGTTAACGGTTAACTTGCGTTTTCGAGACTTTCGAAACTTTATCTATTAACGAACTCAACTTTTTATGTAACGAATTAACAATTAACGAAGTTAACTTTTTGATTAGTGCAGTTAATGCAAAATATTCCAGGTGAAAGACCGTCTTACCCTGGCGTACGGTAGAGTAGACGTAAGATTATACATACATACATAATTTTTTAATTAGCTGTGCTCACTTATGCTTATTTCAATCCTGATACTTTGCTAAACGGATATTTATTTCTATCCGCATATGAATACACGAAGAGACGGATAGCACATAGATGAGAAACAATTAAACAAAAATATCTTTTTTCACGAAATTAC
>JAODFX010199686.1:0-15303 GCA_027580035.1 Dorylogaster longipes
AAAGGTAGAATATTTAATTGTGCACAATTTGGTGCATCCTTTATTCCTGTTCTATTCTTCTGGGCAAAGTTATGTGGTATTGAAAGTAAACAAATGCGTTTTTGCCCGGCTGCGACTCAAATGCGATTTACTTCTCAAACACTTGCTCGACTTAGATCATATTTTCTACGTATGTAGAATATTTAATTATGCACAATTTGGTCCATATTTGAGGTTTATACTATTATTCTGGAGAAAGTTATGCGATGAAATTATACACATGTGTTTTTGTGCTGTCAGGAATCCAACCGTAAATTGCGGTTGCACTCAAATGCGATTTACGCTCAAACGCTTCACTCGATCTGAATCTTATTTCGAGCGTATGTAGAATATTTAATTGTGCACAAGCGGGTATTTAATTGATGCTTATACTGTTACTGTGGGTAAAGTTATGCATTGTTGAATTTAAACATGTCAGGTTTGGCTATTTGTAATATGTCTATTACATGATTGTTCATACGAATAGCTCTAGAACTGGCTATGAGAAAAAGGTAAAACTTACATATCAATAGACAATTAAATTCTCTTTCGAATAGTGCTTATTTTAATTTTATACATTTTACGAGAATCATTTTATTAATGTCTGAAGTTGCGTTCAAATGATTAATGCGCAAACTTATACGGTATGGAAATTAAACACCTGATATTGACCATTTTTTTACATTATTGTTTATAGCTCCCTTAAATGCGGACAATACACTGTTTTGGATTTTACGTAAATCGAATTATTAATGGCTGAAGTCGCACTTAAATGCGATTTGCGCCCAAACGCGTTTTGCAACTTGTATTATATTTTTAGTATACGTAGAATATTTAATTATGAACACGTTGATCTATGCTTTATGCTCATATTCTTGTTTGTTGTTAAGTTATACCGTGTTGAAATTAAACATATGACATTTGGCAATGTTTCGATTGAATAATCACATAATCGCGAATACAGCCATAACTGGCAATGATAAATTGATCAATCTTGGCACGCCGATAGAAGATTTAATTCTGTACCAAACAGTGTTTATTGAAATGTTCTGACTTTTATATGAATCATGTTATTAAAGATTGAAGTTGCGCTAAAATACGATTGACACGCAAACTTATGCGCGTGCACATTATTGTTCGTAGCTCTGGACCTGCCAAAAACAAAAAGAAGAAACTTCGCGCATCGATAGAAGATTAAATTCTCATTTGAATAGTGTTTATTGCAATATTCTAGACATTATGTGAATCGAGTTATTAATGGCTGAATTCTCAATTCTCAAGCGTTGCAAGCATTTGTTGCCTGCGGCGTGCAAGTAAACTGTTTATAACTTTTCCCTACATCAACCAAACTTATTAAAACTTTACGTGCAGATAGAAAATTAGATTGCCTATTAACCCGTGCTCTTCTGCAATTCAAAGAATGAATGTGAGCTGAGTGATTTGAGGTTAAAAATCGAATTGGAGATCGCCTGAAGAATAATGTGCGTCTGACTGAAACGGGCATAAATTCCTCCAGTAACGTCGCACCCGCTTCCGAGGGGCGGAAATTTAATTTATTACCCCGCTGATCACAATCCGGAACGATTTGCGTCATTTAAATGGTTTACCACCAATTTAACGCGTGATAACACAATTAATCATATTGCTTAAGGTTTAATATTGATCCTAACCTGATTTACAATAATTTAAACTATAGTTAGTTATTATTTTATTGCTCGAACTTATATTCCTCAAATTTTTTTGGGCTTTCTTGATAATAATTTCTAAATTAACAGCAAAATCACCGTAATTTTTACATCCAAATCTTGCCAAACTAAATGAAGTAAACCAATAATGAAGAAATGTGGTTGATTTCTCATAAGTAATTATGAAAAACCGTTAAAAACGATTCATACTTTGCGAGATAGAAACATACCTCATTGTTATCGCATATTACTCTAGAACTGTAAACGATAAAATGTTGATAATTCATTTCCTACTAGATGAAGAAATTGCCTTTCTTGTGGCGCTATTATTATATTTGTAGGCATATTAGCTTAAAAGATATTGACGATCAAATTGGACACTTACCTCCATTGAGAATCCCAAGCGTTTGAGTGGGTAGAAAAGCAACCAAACACGTTTTAAGAAACACAAACGCAGTCCACATGCTGGCGATGATTGATTCGTATTGCGCTCACAATGAATCGGTTATTTTCCCGACATTTATGCTGATTGTGAGTTGAAAAGTTTCGCGTGTAAGAAAAGTTGCCTACATCTTAGGGAGTCCAGCTATTTATTGAACGTTTGAAACAAATGCATAACGATGTAAACAGTTTCGTGTTCGTTTAACGGACGTTTTCAAACAGTTCAACGGCAGTTTGCAGGCTTCTTATGTAAAGCTTGGTCGAAAAATTTGTTTTCATTTGGGTTTTAAACTTGTAAACTTGTTTTAGCTAATTTTGTATGCGTTCCTAAAGCATTTGCGATGCGCGCACAAGTTTTGCTCGCGATCGCGATCGGCGTCGATCTCTTGCGGAGCGCGTCGCGTTTCCGACTGCGACTGACAGCGCACCGCGACGCCGACCGACGCCGACGATGCACGCGGTTTGCGCCCTCCACCAACACGCAGCGCACCCTTTACAGCGTCGCGATGCGATGCCGAGCAAAAAAACGCTTCGCAAAACTTTGCACCGCACGATCAAGCAAATATTTCGCCAACAAGCGTTGCCAACACTAAAACTCCAACTCTAATCGATAGAATAGGCAAGTTTCTACAAATCAACACCGCGTTGGATTCATTTCGGTTCGTTATCCACGTTTGATCAATGAACATCGTCTTCGACATTCAAACTATGTGCAATGTATGGTTGGTTGCCAATACAATAAAATGTGAGAAACGTAACAATGTAATGTAACAAAGATAATAAAACTGGTAAATGATCATGTCAAAATGGCATTCAAGTCATAACGTCAGAACTGAATAAAATTCTACTTTTAATTACTTCATACATAAATTTGCAGCAAAGTGTTTCCCATTTTCATATACGAATATTACAATCAACCCGTAGTAAGAAAGTGTAATCTATTCAAGACAAAAAATCTCAGTAAGTTTTAATATTAATAGTTATTAACACTTCGATTTCAAATTTGTTTACAACCTTTTAGTTGGTTGCCTACATTGGGAACCTACTTTCAAGTGCACTTTAAATATCCTTTTCGGTAGTAAACTTTATCTACATACAATCTTTTATATTTGCAAACAAACTTTTGCCTGGTGCGCAAGTGCATGTCACTGATAAGGTGTTACGGTTTCGAAGAGGCACACGAGTTCATATTCAGGCTTCAAATTGCAAGGTCACCTTGAGTTGCTGATAGCCCATGAAACTGTGACTGTTTTACTATCGGGAATATCAGTTGCGAAAGGTATTTGCTGGCATTTACTTCGTCGCAACTCTACGGTAGGTAAATTTTCTATATATTTGTAACACTATATCATTAAGTTTGACTAAATTTGTGCTGAAAACAGTGAAAGCAACGTGATGGCTCTTGCTGCAGTCAATGTAGCTACAACTCCCTTCGAAGGCCAGAAGCCAGGCACTTCTGGTTTGCGCAAGAAGGTGCAAGTTTTTATGCAGAAGCACTACACTGAGAACTTCATCCAAAGCATCTTGAATGTCCTACATGAGGGGCTGGCAGGCAGCACTCTGATTGTTGGAGGCGATGGTAGATACTTTTCCAAACAGGCAATCAACATGATCATTCGGATTGCGGCTGCAAATCAGGTAAGATAGACTAAAACCTGTGGAAAGTATTGATTAACTGGGTTGATTGCAGGTGCCCAAATTGATTATTGGTAAAAGAGGTCTGCTGTCGACACCAGCAGTGTCGAACCTCATTCGTAAGAACTGTGTGCTTGGTGGGATTGTGCTAACTGCCTCGCACAATCCAGGAGGTATCAACAACGATTTCGGCGTCAAGTATAACGTGTCGAACGGCGGTCCGGCACCGGATCTTTTTACAAATGCAGTCTACAAACAATCGCAGACTATCACTGAGTACAAAACCTGCCCGGAGCTGGACTGCGACTTCCAAGAGGTCGGCACGCACACGTTCCAGCTCGATAGTGGCAAGTTCGTCGTTGATGTGATCGACCCCGCCAGGGACTATGTAGTGCTTATGAAGGAGATCTTCGATTTTGAGAAGCTGAGATCTCTTATCAGCGGCGAAGAAGTGATGGGCAGGCCGTTCAACGTGCTGATTGATTGCATGAATGGTGGTATGTATTGGTTTCTCGCTTTGAGTTGGATAAATAAGAAATGCAGATAGGAATTTATGAGTACAGTTCTGATTACAACTTGAAAAGTATTTGATTTACCAGACAATTTATTTTTCTTATTAAGTTTGCAATGTATCGTTGAAAGGAAAATGGAGAGAAATTGAGGTTTTTCAATTTTGTCTCAAATGATCATTGAGAAATATGCATTGACTGATTGTTGCAAAAATTAAGAATTACCTACATTTTGCGGCCATAATCTTTCTTATAAGCAGGAACAGGAAAGTTGGCAGGGAGCGAAATGTAAACACCATATTTCTCTTGCGCCTTCGGCTGCCCGAAAGAGAGATTTTTTGAGCAGTAGTCAAAGGCGAATATACGTAAACAACACGCAGTATTAAGTATTAAGTTTTCGTTCTCATTTGTTTTCTCAAGTGCTTGCTTGAAACGGTCTTTCGCGTACATTTAGTTTGAAACGATTTGCTTTCGAATTCATGCCATCCCAAAATGACATTGCAGTGGAGTAACGAAACCACAATGATCTTGTTTTAGAATAATTAGAAGGTGAAAACATTTTATGGGTATATGAACGCAGCAAATGCCGTTTTCGCTATAAAAACGAAACACCACACACATGAAGCGTTTGTTTATATTCAAAACAAACGAAGTGCGGAATGGAGCTGAATGTAAACCTGCATTTGCATTCAAGAAGTAGCATTAACGAAGTATAATATGCGCAGTGACGGGTCCATACGTGAAGCAGATCTTCATCGAGGAGCTGCGCGCAAACCCCAGCTCCGTGACGCGTGCGATCCCGCTGGACAACTTCGGCGAGATCCACCCGGACCCGAACCTCACGTACGCCAAGGAGCTGGTGGAGAAGCTGCGCACCGACACTCGCTACGACTTCGGCGCAGCGTTCGACGGCGACGGCGACCGCAACATGATCCTCGGTGCGAACGCGTTCTTCGTCACTCCGAGCGACTCGCTCGCCGTGCTCGCCAACAATCTCGACTGCATTCCGTACTTCCGCGCGCATGGAGTGCGTGGCTTCGCACGCAGCATGCCGACGAGTGGTGCCATCGATCGGTAAGCACATCCACCAGGTGCGCGTGCATTCATTCGTTTTGGCTCTTGGCCCTTGCAGAGTGGCCGAGAAGCTCAACAAGGAGCTGTTCGTCGTGCCCACCGGGTGGAAGTACTTTGGGAACCTGATGGACGCCGGCCGGCTGTCACTTTGCGGCGAGGAGAGCTTCGGCACCGGCTCCGACCACATCCGCGAGAAGGACGGCGTGTGGGCGGCGCTCGCCTGGCTCTCCGTCATCGCCCACAAGAAGATGGGCGTGCGCGACATCCTCGAGGAGCACTGGCGTCAATACGGCCGCAACTACTTCACTAGGTACGACTACGAGGACGTCGATAGTGACGCCGCAGGTCGTGTCATGGCGCATCTCAACGGGCAGATCGAAAGTGGAGTGCTCATTGGACGCCACTTCAACATCGAAGGACGTGCGCTCACCATCAAGACGACGGATGACTTCTGCTACATGGACCCCATCGACATGTCGTTCATCACCAACCAGGTATCACTCACTATTTTTGTGGCTTGGTCGAAAAAGGGCCTGTGTAACAAAAATGAAGTTCTGAACCAATCGAGCATTTAAGTAAAAGTATGCATTGTATAATATTATACTTAGGTCCTTCTCACATTGAAATTTTCATGAAGACGTAAGATTATTCAATTGAGACCTTTGTTATATCAACCGTACCTTACTTGTTTAATCAGATAGACCCAAAAACTGATTTTTTTGATCAAGCCACAGATTTATTCATTATTATTTAGCTTATGGTACAGAACAGGCAATAGGAAAGTAAGGATGAGTTCATAGGTTCAGCTCCCGCAGCCATTGTAAACCATTGCGTAGCCATTTCCAGAAAATACTCTCCATTACATTATTTCTTGTTTTCAATTTGCTTGCAAAATTCTTGCAATGCTTCAATGTGCAATCCAGCGTGACGTAGAGGTATTTTTGGTATTTTCCACTTCCAGATTGCCACTAAGTCACTAATTAACGAATTAGAATACGTTACCTTCATCGGTCAAACTTTTGGCAGCGTGAACCACAACCATGCGCTAGATTTCGGATGCGGGGAGTAACATAACCACAATTAAATTTTTAGAATAATTAGATTCTGAAAATATTTTATGGGTACATGAACGAAGCAAATGCCGTTTTTCAACACAAAGACTGCACAAAAATGTTTGTGGAGCCGTCGTTCCAACATCGATTGCACCTACTCACGAGAAAGTGCAGCTTGTTGAGTGTTCGACCAGAGCGAGCACATTCTTTTCGAGCAGCTATAAAAACACAGCCATTACCCAGAATTGAAATCGAAACGAAGCGAAATGCCACGCACACACAGTGTTTGTTTATATTCAAAACAAAAGAAATGCGGAATAGAGCTGAATGTAAGCTTCAATGCTGCCGGCAATAAATCATCTTGTTTTAATACCGGCAGCAGGAGCAGCAGCAGCGGCAGGGGCTGCATCTAAATGACGCATAACAAAAAAAAAGTTGCATGTTTAAGGTTGTTCTAAGGAGATCACACTTGAATCCATCTCTCTGACTGGTTAAACTTTTGCACGATCGAAAGCAGCTTCTGAATCACGCACATAGCCTCACTTCTGATAACCTCAATTTATGCCTGCTTGCGTAGGGTCTACGCGTGATCTTCGAGGATGGCTCACGAGTGGTGTTCCGGCTCTCGGGCACCGGCAGCAGCGGTGCCACCATCCGCATTTACGTCGACTCCTACGAACGAACGAACGTCCTCGGCGATGCGCAGGAGATGCTCAAACCGGTCATCCAGATCGCCCTCGAGATCTCCCAGCTGAGCACGATCACCGGCCGCGATAAGCCCACCGTTATCACGTGAAGAAGGCCCCCTGGCAGCGCCATCTACAGTCTAACCGATACAGAGATAATTATATTGGCATCTATCTATACACCTTTCGAGTGCATTTACTGAGTTTCTACTTGCTTAGGAGGCAGCGCCGCGTTGTTTGTTACAAAGGTTTACTGGTTACGATATCGTACTTGTTGCATTTATATATTTTTGGAGATTTTTAGCACATTATAAACAAATTCTTGTTACACTCATGTTATCACTGTGACCTGCAACGGGTTTCGAGTAGGAAATTGTAAGTGAAATTGCATCTACTTGCGTTGCGCTGCGTTAAACGTATTTAATTTCTAGCTGATTATAAACAAATCTTGTTACACTCTCGTCTGCAATTGTTTCGAGTAGGAAACTGTAAGTTGGTAGCAGCACAAAGTGGGATAGCGTGTACTTGCGTAATTCGCCACGAGATGGCGCTGCATGCGCCGGACGCTGAACATTTCTCGCTGTCAAATTATTCAGTCCGGCAAGTTCGGTGGATGCAATGTGGTCGGACGCTTTGTTTGCATCGTTTGTATTCGCCGTTGCCGTGTGCGAGAGTGAGTCTTGGGGGTGGAACCGGGTGGAACGCGGCGGCGCAGCCTCAACCCCATCCCCAAGTGCACGTCGGCGCAGTAACGAGCGAGTTGCTGCGCTCGCAGTGAAAACGCGTATGTTCTTCGTGCGCGAGGGGTGCGCCCTTTCCGAACCGATCTACAGGCGCTGCACGGATCTCGTCTTGTGATGCATCGACACGCCGTGCCGCACGTCGTACACGCCACATGCCGCATGCACACCGGTATCTTGAACTTGTGACACCGACGCCGGCGAAACGCGACGACGATTCGGTTCGGCGATGCGCCGCCGCAGCGCAGCAGATAATATTTACGCGTTGCACGACGTACGCAGTCGCAACGTTCTCGCGCGGCGTGCGAGCATCGTCCAAACCGTCCACCAAACTCGCCCAACGCCGGACGAGAAACAATGGAGTAGGCACGTAAACAAGTGTCGAAACAAGTGAGCGTCGTTGACAGAAACCCACAGCCAGCTTGCGTTCTTCTCGTCATGATTGCGCGCTGTTAAACGCCGGCTGCTGCTACGCGTGTGGAAAATGCGTTTCGCGACGTCTGCCGTCGTCTTCCTCGTCGTCGTCGCTGGTAAGTGCAATTGCATCGCAATGTTTGGCATGAACACCGTCCGGATGCGATGCGATCCAATTGGATTTCCATCCGAATGCGTTCGATTCAATTGGGGAGATGAGATCGCTTTGCTACGTTTGCTATTTGGATGTTGCGCCGGTTATTGAGGGGTGAAAGCCCGAATTGTTGGCTCATATTGAAGGTTGCATTCTACTCCGAGAAGTAGATTGAAGTATAAATTGTTAAGTTCGGGTGTGCAGTGCACCTTAAGCAGTCGGAAATATCTTGTTAAGACCAGCTAGGACTTAGTCCTTAGACCTTTGAGGACAAGATGAAATATGTCCCAGTGCATTGGGTAAAATTGAACCATTAAACTTCCAGCAATCATTTAGGGGCGGTTTTGGAAGGAACCAGATCACTTTGATACGTTTACTCTTCGGATGTTGTACCGGTTTTCGGGAGGTGAAAGCCCGAATAGTTGGCCCATATAGAAATTGCACTCTATTCCCAACTAAGGTTGCTTGAATGTTGGACTATTGGGAAGTTGGTAACTCTGCAGTTCTTCTTCCAAAGCGAGATAGAGATGTCTCTGAACATCCCTAAACTCATGGATTTTGTACCGGTTATTGGGGAGTGAAAACCAAAATTGTTGGACCATATTGAAGTTTGTATTCTACTCCGAAGTAGATAGAAGTATAAATTGTTAAATTCAGGTAAGCAGTGCAGTTTGAAAGACGGAAAAACCTCTGAAGATCAGTTTGTATACATTCCACACATGATGGACGTTGGAAATACCTCGAAAGACGTCATTGAACGGGTCCCACTATTTTTTTTCTTCAAAAATTCCATTCCCGGAAGTTCGGTTACTGTTTGGATGTTGCGCCGGTTATTGAGGGATGAAATCCCGAATTGTTGGCCGATATTAAAGGTTACATTCTACTCCGAAGTAGGTTGAAGTATAAATTGTTAAATTCAGGTAAGCAGTGCTGTTTAAACAGTCGAAAATATCTCGGAAGATTGTGTAGGTTCCACACATGTTGGAAGTTGATCTTTAGTCGATTTTCGAATTTGGAAATACCTCTGAGGACGTCATTGAACATGTCCCAAATTTCGACAACCGGAAGTTTTTGGATCAATTGCGGGCGGATGTTGATGGTGGGGGAATGAGATCACTTTGGTACGTTTAACGTTTGGATGTTGTACAAGTTATTGGGGAGTGAAAGCCCGAATTGAAGTAGATTTTCGTAAAAATTGTTAATTTGGGTGCGCAGTGCAGCTTAAGCAGTCGGAAATATCTGTGAAGAGTAGGTTTTGCACGTCCCACACATGCTCGAAGTTAGTTTTTAGACGATTTAACATGCGTTACTTGGAAGTTTGACTATTAGAGAGTTGGTAACAGTATACATTGCTCAAGTCTCTGCAGCTCTTCATTCAAAGCAGATAGAAATGTCTCTGAAGATTCCCACACTTGCAAAATACCAAATTTGGAAGATGTGTAAAAAAGTTGGTCTTTAGAACATATTTCTTCCTTCCAAAGATTCAAAATAGTCTTCAACTGAATCGGTTGTAGCATTCCTAATCCAATGATGTAACTAGAAGTTGGAACTCGTTCAAACATTTTCATTTTCTTCTTGCATCTTTAAAGTACTTGCTCAATGCAGCAGATAGACAGGATATTCTTGTTATTCTGTAGAGAAACACACCATAGAATCAGTCTTGAGATGATTTCCAGATTTGGTGCTTTACATTTAGGATTCTGGTTCCTTAGGGTTAGACTAAGTAAACACTTGCACTAGTTGAGTAGGTGATACACCTCTGGCACTATGTTGGTGAAAGCTCACGTTGTTCCTACAAATAATTGAGGCGAAATTGAATGATTTCCAGTGGCGGGATAACGACGGGTATTACGCGACGGATTTGTGCGCTGCGCGATCGTTATTGAATTTACGAGCGAGCGCTGACGAGCCGCGCACATGATTGTTGATTATTGACGTCGAAGTGTGGCCGAACGCCGAAGTTTGTGCGCTGCGCGCCCAGCACAGCACTCGCGATTGGGTCCGCGATAAAGTCGCGCTGTAATTGCACGCCTATTACGTCGATAATTGAGCGCTGTTCCTGTTGTCGTGTCGCGCTCGGCGAACGCTTAATGGAGTGATAAGGATAGATGCCTTACTTGGTGCAAGTAAACGCCACGGGGAAGTTTACCCGAGGAGAATTAACTGGATGATGCTGCGCCGGAGTTTGTGGAAAGCGTCGTAAACCTGAACGGTTTCTTCCTTTCACGAAACTTTTCGAATTGAAATTGATGCAAACTTTTAAATGGATAGTTTTTAAGTACTGCTATTTGGCAGTTGATTTATAGGAGACACCTGTTTGGTAATGCATGTAATCCTCAAGAATCAAGAATCTGAGAATACTTTTCCTCAGAAAAAAAAAGCTTTGAACGAAATACTTCTGCAACAGCTGCACAGAATGATTAGAGGTACTGGGGAGGAAAGCCCACAAAATTTTCCCCGGGTTAAGGAAGACTTCAAGCCAAATTTTAGGCCAAAAAAGCCAACTTCATTCTGGGCACCTCATACGACGAAGTTTATCACAAAATAATTTATTTCGTCACTGTCACTGCTTTAGTGTCTTTGAAAGTCAGGAACTCAAGATCATGATTTGAGTCTATAGACAACCGTTGCCCCAGCAGGCGCACCAGGGTATCTTCCCCCCGGACCCACTGGGAATCCGGGAGATTGTGGAGAATTTCCTCCGATTGCGTTCGGCGTTCGTCCCGCAGCTGCTCATGCTGTTGGTGCGCTCCCTCTCCGACGAGGGCAGGTAGTCGTCGGTAAGGTAGGGTCCGCGATCCGTGCAGATCGAGAGGCTGCGCTCGCGATGTGCCTGCATCGGCTCATTGGTGAGCGTGTTGCGCCGCGTGGGCAGATAGCTGCTCAGCAGCCCACCGGCCGTCTTCTTTTTGCTCTTCATCTTCTTTGTGCTGCGGTGGTGCTTCCTGCTACTACCATGACGCTCCGGAGACGCCGACGTGCTCTTATTGTTGGGCAGATGCTTAGAACTCGATCGCTGCTGCTCCGAATCGGAGGAGTTGATTGTCGCCGGCGGAAGGGTCGCGGCGGGTAACGAGGACAAAGATGCGGGTGCCGTTTGAGGTATCAGCGGTTGGGTATCAACTCCCTCGTCCGGTATTGGGGTGGAGGGTGTGGAGCGGATGGTCAATGCCGGCGGACGCGACTTTCTTGTTCCTCCCTCTTTGGTTTCCACCTCGCCACGTACATCTTTGGAATCGCTATCTTTGTCCTTGCGGCCTTTGAAGTGGATAGACACCTTTCGGCGAATACTCGTCTTCTTTTCCGTTTTGGGGGAGTTATTTAGCTCTTCCCCAGACTCCACCAACTCGATCCTTTGATGGGTGTCTTCCACCTCCGCTGGGGGAATCGTGGGACTGCTCTCGGAGGAGTTACTCAACTCCAATCTCGATTCCAGCGATGAAGGCAAACCTGCCAAAGGCGTCAGATCCTCATGGATGGTTGGGCAGAAATCGAGCTTATCTAAACTGAGGTTCTCGTACTTCTCAAAGCCGATGAGCGGCATGGGCGCGGGCATCAACACCACCGAAATTTCGCTCGTGTATTTGTCCACTTCCTTGTCTTCAGTCACTCTATCGAGGCTTTGAATGTTCTCCGTTGGATCGTGGATACCATCTGTAGGAAACTCTTGCTCTTCCGTAACAGGAGCAGCCATATTAGGATTGCTAATTTTGAGTATGTCCTCGGAGATGGTCTGGATATCATTGAGCAACTCCTCCAGATTGCCTCCGTTGCTAAAGGTGCTGCTTCTTGGACCAGCGCTTCCATACTCATTGACAGGCAGTGGGTAACCACGACGCTGCGCTTGGAAATTGTGCTCGGCCTCCAGCATCTGCATGGCGTCGAGCTGGCCCAGCATATCGACACTCGCAAACGGGCGGTTGTCCATCTTCACAAGCAGATCGAGCATCTTGGGCGAGCCGCTGGGACCCGGTGCCGAGGTGCAGCCACTCACCTCGTTTCGGAATGTATGGAAGTGCTGCACCGGCTGCGGGGGCAGCGGGGCGAAGAAGTGCTTGGTCATGGGGAAACCGGGGTAGCTCTCATCCGGCTGGAGGACGTCGGGCGCATCGCCCATCTCCTTATCGTTTACCGACGTCGGCGACTTCTCCGAGTTCTCCGTTGAAGGCTCCTCGGGCACGACGCTCAGATGGTCAAACTCGGCCTGCATGTTCTTCATGTTCGTCTTCTGGACGTTCTCCAGGTTCTGGGACGTCTCCACTTCCTTGATGTCATCAGATACGGATGCCTCCTACAACGCAGGTTGGTAAGATACACTCTTTCGGGATGAACGGGAACACTCACCGAGTCACTCGAGCATGTTGAAGAGGACGAATTGAAGTCGACCTCCTTCTGTTTGAGCAGCTTGTCCAGCTTCTCATACTCATCCCGTAGGTACCAGATCTCCTTCTTGAGCAGTTCGTTCTCTCGTCGAAGTTTCTTTATGTCGGATTGTCCTAAAAGATTAATAAATAAGATGATTTCAACCAGCAACTTGGTAAAGACTAGGGGGAAGCTCTTTTAATCGGAAGGAAACATCAACTGCACATTTTCCAGTCAAAGATGGATATTACGCTCGGGTTTGGCTTTTATTAAGTCGCCCTTGCGCAACAACACGTCGAAAATAATATCGAGTGAGTGCTGCAGTGGTTCTCGTTGAAGTTGTGCTGCTTTGTTTCACGCGATCCTGTTTCGTGTCAAGCGGAAACATTTCAAGTGGCAGTGCACAGGAGGAGGAGGAGGAAGAGGGACGTCGCGTGCTGCAATGCAGGCATGCATTTGTCGTAGCGTGTGACCGGAGGGAAGATAGGAAGCAGGCCACAAAAACGGGAAAGAGAAAAAACGGGACGGAAACGACGCGATACGGTTGAAAGTCCACGTTGCAGTTGGGGAGTATTTCATTAGGCGTGTT
Source organism: Dorylogaster longipes (assembly GCA_027580035.1). Lineage (NCBI taxonomy): Eukaryota > Metazoa > Arthropoda > Insecta > Coleoptera > Staphylinidae > Dorylogaster > Dorylogaster longipes. Next base: position 13,360 of record JAODFX010199686.1, read on the forward strand.
GCGGTGCGGTTATTATTCACACGGGATTAGCCATTCCCCCGCAAAGTCTCGGGGGTCGCGCAGGAGAGGGACAGATCGATGAACACTCACCGCGCTCGATCTCGGCGTTAATGTTGATCGTCTTCAGGCGCAGCTCCTCGTTCTCGTAGATCATCCCCCGGGACGACTTGCGATCGAGTCTGGAAGCAAGAGAGGGTTTGACAGGGGGTTTAGCTTTTGCTAAGGGTACCAGCGACCACTTCCCCATCCACGATACTAACACTTCCTTCCAGGGCATTCGCATCCGCGTCCGCGAATCGCCCAAATTGCTCTGGTGGGCCACTTTGGAGGTTATGGCGAGCACGTTGCGTTGCGCGCCAAGATCACGCGTTATTTTCGCGCAGTCGACGACGGCATACAGTGCGTCCGCAACGAGCGAAACAAAGCGTTTGTACGCGCACTAAGCGCGGCCGGGGGCGTGGCGTTGGGCGTGTTTGGGGTTGTGGCGGAGGGCGTGGCGTGTCACATGGAGAGATACCGTCAATCTGGTTGCGTGTTCGGCGTCATTTGCGTTGCGCACTGCGACGAGCTGTGTGCTACCGACGTCGTTGTCGTCGTCGTCGACGGCGTTGGGCAAGCATCGGAAAAGCATGAAAGCATCGAGCGCTGCGCTGCGAACAATTTGTGATTAATTACCGAACGCGCAACGCGAGTGCACTTGGCAGGCAGCGTAATGTGCGCGCATGCGCAGATGTTCGTTTTGCTCGCTGTCGCATAAATCAAGGCGCTCGCGTGGAACCGGTGATTTTTAATATCGATGCGTTTGCTTTCGTTACTGTTGTAGGCCCCATTAAAATCGAGAACGAAAGCATAAAAGTGCAAAACAAAAACTCATTAGTGCGCCACGTTGCGCCATCTATTGTCGAATACTGTAAACAGTAGACAACACATTTTTTTCCCGAGTGTCAACAGTCATCATCAATCTAACGCAATTTTTTTCCTATCGTGATTTCAAATATGTATTCGGAATTTCTCAATCACCCACAGTTTTATTATTTCCTCTAAAATTAGCGGATTTCAAGCTTTTTCATGGTGTCGTGTGCATTATAATGTCAACTTTGCTTCATAGTAGTCGGTGTTTTGTAAAGATTCTTTAAAGCTGATTTCAGATGCAAGGGTGAAATTTTTCTATCGCGCAAGATGTTTAAGAAACTTATAAATTTAAGCTGACCAGACATTGCGTGCACATCGCAGAACCAACTGCGCATTAAACCGTTGACTGAGAAACTATAAAGGCAAATTATGCTGACAAGGGCAATTTTCGAACGCTGTCAATATACACCGGTGCGAAGCGGCAAAAAATCCGAAAGGTGGCAAATCTAGGGATGGTTTAATAAAGAGATTGCCTGGAAGTTGTTTATTTGAGTTTAAGATGGGTTGAAGTCAACATGTCAATATTTGCTCTCGCGTAGTAATTACGCCGAGTTTCGCCCGCTCACCCGTTTCGCATTCATTGCATGCAAAATGATGGCTCCTTTGCCTGCTCGGCCGCAGCCGAAGCTTCCGCGGAATGCTAATTACGCCTCGCGACCGGTTGCACTTAATTAGCGCTCGCGGGCGCTTGCGCCACGTGCAGCGCTCTCTATCGGCGGCGGCGCATACCGCCTCTTCCAGCGCAATTTGCAAATAATGGCGGATGAAGTTGCTTCCAAGCATGGGCGAGCAGCGATGATATTGATGTTGATGATGATGTTGATGTTGATTTTGGTGATGTTGATGTTGTTAATGTTGATGTTGATGATGTTGTTGACGTTGATGTTGATGATGTTGGTGATGATGTTGATGTTGTCGTTGATGATGTTGATGTTGTTGTTGATGATGTTGATGTTGGTGATGATGATGTTGATGATGATGTTGATGATGTTGATGTTGATGATGTTGTTGATGTTGATGATGATGATGATG
>JAODFX010199797.1:0-15302 GCA_027580035.1 Dorylogaster longipes
GAACATAACATTATGGTGCTAATGTTTGCTGTCGTTATATTAAAAGTTGAAAATCAACTGGATACTAAACTGAATGTGAGAGAATTTAAACGTTCATATGTTTAAACAGAAATGCATATCGAAATCGTATTTAAGTTCCTTTACCACTTACGTCAATGCAGGCAATAGAGTCGATATAGTTAATGGCCCCTTATTAGTTATCACTAGCAGTTCACGCTAAAAATCAAATGGGTCCATTAGCCTAATGTCTATGTTAGTGTTAGTCAGATTCGTGGGAACAGAGCCGTTAGTCGCTGAATTTTGAAATTTTGAAATTCCTATTGTTGCTCTCTCCCAAGAAGCGTAAAAAGCGCGTAGTGCAAACATTCGCAATTTTAAAGTAAGTTAAAGTAACAATTTTTTTTTTAATTTTTGATTACTTCGGGCCCATCTTTATTTATTATTAGTATTCTTTCCATCTGTATCTGTCCACATTATAACACCTTTTCTCTATTCATCCTTACTTAATTTTAAAACAAGTTGGCAAATAGAGTATATAACACAATTTCTATTTCATATTAATTTTAATAAAATTATTTAAATAGAATTAATTGCAGAATGTTCTGAGTAGGTTATGTTTAAAATTTTGTTATAATTCTTACATTGGTTCAAAACTTATTGAATTAAGATCGTGTTGTGTCCTGCTCTGTGCACACGCGTCATATCTGCGCGACACCCAAGCGCCCGCACAAATATATTTAAATCATCATAGACTTTAACTAAGATAATCCAACAAATACCCACTATATAGTTTTAAGTAATGCGAATAAAGAACTCCTGGAATTTTTCCAATTAACATTAGAAACTAAGTAATCACTGTAAACTAACATCCACCAGAATCAAGTTAATCCCACCGAACTACGCCGCTGGACATGGTCGTCCATGACGCTTAGCTAGAGTTTTCGTTAAGAGAAGCAGTAGGAGAGGAGACGAGGAGAATCGATTGAGACGCGGACGAGACCGGTAGCGTCGAACTACTAAGATTGTTAAACAGTAGTCAATAAACAGTTTGTTCGAGTCTTTAGCGTTTGTCGTAGCTTTCTTTTCTCAATCTCCAGTCAAGACTCGGCAAGGGCCCAAAGAAATAATAAGCTCTGCACTAGGAGGAGTTCCGCAACAATCGCAATATGCGCAAAGAAGGGGTAAAACAGGGGGAAAAAACTACGGATTTCGATAGAAGAATAGTTCAGGAAAGCGCAGCAATAAACGTCGTCGTGTCGTTCGGTGTCGTTTAAAAGATTTACCCCTTTGAACTTTAGTTTTTTTAGTATTTGCACCAGTCATATAAATTTCAATTATTATTTTTTTTGTACTAAAGATAAAGATAAGGCGATAATCATCCTACAGAGGAAGAAATGCAGCTCATTTTGAAGGAAACTCGAAAAATATAGCATTTTCACGAATAAGTTAGAACGTTTTAAAATTGGAGCATTTTAGGCCCCCAAAAAATTATAATAAAATATTTCCTATTCAGAATAATAAGTTACAATTTTGAATATAAGCTAATAAGTTATCTGTGAATTTATCGTAAAAATTTCAAAACAATACGATGAACATTATTTCCGCTTTTTCGCCGATCAGTTACGCGATCAGCACATTTCAGATTGTAAAGTAACAAGCATTTCGCTTTCACGCTAAGAATGCACGTGTCCGGTTGAAAAACGTAACGTTTTCACTGTGGACGCGGTCATTGACAGTCATGAAGCTGACTAAAACCTGACACTATCTTGTGTATAATTCATAGCGACGATCAAGCTAATCATTTCATTATGAATGTAACTGCGTATAGCAAAGTTATTCCACATTAGAAATAATTTTATTATGAATCTATAAACTGCACTCTTATTTACCCAACTGATATTATTTGATTTTTATTACTAAATTTATTAAATAATACGTTGGAAGCACTGAGCGAAACAGCCATAACGCGATCCGATAATGTCGAAACAAGCTACGAATTTCATTACGAATGCAACTGTCTCTATTGCCACGCATACGAGTCAGTTCGGCAACCAGCATCGTCAGCAACAACAGACAACACTGGCAATCGCACGGGCCAACAATTACGAAGCTTCTTAAACAGTACTTCATAATTTTTGGTACTTAGCCAGAATAAAAGCTGGAGCTCGACTCGGAGCGGGCCGTGAAGAATCAGTCAGTAGCAAAATTAGAATGAAACGCGTATAAGGGGAAAAGTAGAGGCATTCACTTTAAATCTGATCGTCATTCGCATGCAATCAACTAGCCACCCACAGCCGACACCAACAAGCCACCACCAAGAGTTCGCAGCCGATTCCAACTAGTCGCCAGCAGTCGCCTCAAAACTCCATGGGCTTTCAAATTCGACTTCACCTCTTAAAATACCAACAAGACTACGACTAGTCCGCGCGCTTGTTTTCAGCGTCCTCTTGTACGCAATGCCAATTTGGGGCACTTGCAACCACAAAAGAATACTATCGTTTTATAAGAGCATTCGTTGCGGCCAGACGTCCTTGCCCTGTGATCCTTTCGTTCTACGATTATGTGAGCAGAGTTACCACCCACCACATACAACATTGACATGGAAGCCGTAGTTGACGACGCCATCGAGCAGCTCACGGCCGCGGTGAACAACGCTCTCTCATCCGCGACAAAAACTTTCCGCCCCAGACGCCGCGACAAGTTCTTGCCTCCCCCCAAAAACTGCCTTCAGAAACGCTGGCAAAGAACTCGCAATCCCTTCTTCAAAACCGGCTTGAACCGCACACGCTGCGAACTCAGTTCTGCGCTCGTTGACTTCCGCACTTCCTCTTGGAATGAATTCTTGGAGGAAACCGAGGCTTGCCCAAACCAAATTTGGAATTTTGTGCGTAAAATTACGCGAAAGGCAATCTCCATCCCCGCCATAACCGATGACACAACCACCGCAACCAACGACGCGACAAAAGCGGAATTGTTCGCGAACTCCATCAAACGTCAATGCTCCCCCAACCCGTTGAAAACACCCTGGCACGCGCACTTTGGGTCGGCTGTGACAGATTGCGTCAGCGACTTCCTTTTCCAGGACTCCGCGTTGGAAATCGCGCCCACGTCACCTACCGAGATGGGGGACATCATCAAATCTTTGAAAAAATGCAAAGCGGCATTTCATACCTCTCCATCAAACTTTTTCCAATAAAGGCGTCGCTTTCCTCTCTAACGTTATCAACTCGATTCTCCGCCTGGTCCACTTTCCACACTCGTGGAAAACGGCACCAATAACCACGATTCAAAAGACACCCAGCGACCCAAGCAGCTACCGCCCGATTAGCGTGCTCAACGTGTTTTCGAAAATCACCGAGCACGTTGTCAAAACACGCCTCTGGAAATTAGCCAACGACAATGGTATTATCTTCGACACCCAGTACGGTTTTCGCGAAAATCTGGGCTTCGAACTTCAGCTTTTGCGCGTCAAAAAGTTCGTCGTTGATGAACTCAACATCCGCTACTTCCCGACGATGCTCCTGATGGACATCTCACAAGCGTTTGACCATGTGTGGCACGCAGGCACTTCAAGGTTATAGAAGGAAACGCTACATCATTAACTTCGTAGTTTCATTCCTGCTTGGTCGCCACTTCCGTGTGAAAGTTGGTGACAAACTATCAGTTTCGTCAGTTCGTCGACGACGTTGCGCTCGTTTCGGCCTGCCATGTGCGGCGGAGAGGATATCCTCAACCAATTCCTTCTAATCCTGGTGGACTGGATGCACTGCTGGCGCATCTAGCTCAATGCTGGTCAGTGTCAAGCTATTTAGTTCACTAAGTCTCGCCTTCCGCCGGCTGCCAAACTAGTCGTTGACAGAATTAGCATACGAAGTCGAAGTCGAACAAGGTCAAATATCTCGGCATTTGGATCGGAGCACTAGATTGACCGTTCAGTACCGAACAGCGCAGACCAAGGGTGCTTGTGACCACTAAGACGCAACGTGCCTAAGCCACTTGATCACCTCGTTAGAGTCTCACCATACCCCCTCACCGATAGGGACGCTCGGCTTGCTATTCCTAGCGCAGCGTGCCCCACGAGCAGGTTTGCCAGGAAGTTTGGTGTGCTAGCTCCTAGCGCAACGTGCCCCGGCAAGCGAGAAGGATGCGATTACCTGGGTACGGCGCCTCTCGCCAGCACCCGTGATCACCGCGAAGGCAGCCGTCGTAGCAAGTACGGCTCTACTCCCGTAACTCGGATCACCCGGACGGAATCACTTGCCTCCCCACGGATCTCGCGTTACATATTTTTATTAAATCACTATAATAATGTAATTCAAAAGTTTAAAATTAACTAAATATCAAAAATAATATGTTTAAAATAATTATTCGCGAATTGCGCAAAAAATTTGATTGGGTCGATGCTAGCTGGGTGGAACTTAAGTTGAAGTACGGTGCAAACGGCCCTTAGTGAAGTTGCGTTATCTATGTCTGTCTGTTTGCTACATGCCGTTCTCATCAATATACTGGTAAAAACCGTTATCATTGGGCGTGTTTTTTAATTACCCGAACAAGTCAGTTGGGTGCACGAACGTAGCAAATGTCGTTTTTAAATTGTTCGAACCGTCATTTTCGCCTGTGACTACCAACCCACCGTAAAGGTTGAGGTGGACCTTAGTTTACGACGTGAGGAGACGCTCAACTTAACTTAACAACCTTAAGTTGAGGTACAGCTTAGATTAAGTTGGGTCGGTGGTCGCAGGTGTCGAACATCGATATCAAGCACCTACTCACCGCTACTCACGAGGTAGTGCAGCAGAGTTGCCAGTTGCCAGTTGTTCGAACAGCGAGTGTAATTACAAAACACGCCCATTTACTGTTGGCTGCAGGGGCTGCAGCTGACACAAGGCCTTTGAAAACATTTTCTTCAAGTGCTTGATGTTTATTGTTAACCTGTCATCATCAAGTATGACCTTTCCTTTTATATTTGTGTTTTTATTTCTATCCACAAGTCCCAATCGTTGCTCATAGACACTTTTCTTAGTTTATCAGCATTTATATCGAACAATTTTTCCATGATGGAAAATAGAAACAATATTAAATTACCTTAATACATATCTCAAAGTAACCTAACCTAATTTGTGACACGAGCAGGGGAAGCACGGTAGACCACGGGTGGGAAACGTCAATTATTTTTTTTAGAGGGAATACTTTCTCCTTTTCTAATTATAGTGCATTCTCCCTCTAGGCGCAAGAACTCTCTTAATCCATACTTATAACCGCGCCATTTCGCTAGTAGTCAATGCTGCTAATGTCATTATTAATGATCATGCGAGCCGCATAAGTGCACCCACCCGGCCAATACTCCCTGAGTGGTAATTACCTGTGCAGAAGAAGTACAGGAAATGAAAGTACCGGTTATACAATTTACCGGGTTACATTTTGACAGGTCTAGTAAGAAACTGATTCCTAGGGCCCATAGCACCAAGGTTAGTAGAATACACAGTGTGGGGTTACAGCGACATCACACAGCAGAGGCGAAGTAGGACCAGGAGAGAGGGTTGTACTTCCGCAGGACTGCAGCTGCCTAACAACACTTCTCCACTGACCGCAGCTGCTTAACGACATATTGTCTTGACACGCTGAATTCATTTCGATAGTTTCAATTTTCACATTTTTAAATTATATCTGTAGTAATCCCAAATATACGACGAATTAAATTATTTTGAGATTGTACAACGGAGTCATTGAACTACAATCGCAAAATTGGTGACTGCCGACGTGATTACCGCAGATTAATTTTTCGCCACGAGGCCAACGATGACGTCCAACGATGAACGCATGGTCCTGGGACGCATACCCCCTGAGCAGACAGTGCTCCAACAAACCACAGTTCCAACTGGAGAAGTCACGACAAGGGTAGAAGCAGCAAGTTTCAAGCCACTTCCTATATGGGAAGAGCACATCGAGGCATGGTTCGTCCGACTGGAAGTCGAACTGGATTCCTGCGGTTGCCGTTCCGAAAAATCGAAGGTACGTGCATTAACGCGATGCATGGCTGAAAAACATGTTATAGAAGTCATGGACCTACTTGAAAAGCCAACATACCCACGTCACTACGATGACATCAAAGCGCGATTAATCGCAGCACATGGCAAATCCGAAACCACTAAGATCCGTCGCATGATGGAATGCGAGGAAATCGGTGACCGCAAGCCGTCGCAGTTCCTTCAACATCTTCGAAACATTGGAGGAAAATTGTTCAGCGAGCGCGTTCTTAAAGAGTTGTGGCTGAATGGGCTACCAGCCAACTTGCGAACAGTTCTAGGCACGATAGTAGACAGCGTCACCGACGACGTCCTAATGAACAGCGCTGACCGGTCCTACGAACTCAGCGCATTGGGCGGGCAGATATGTACTTCACAGGCTGCACCACAAGCCACTTCTCAACATGGTGAGCAAAGTACACTCGCGTCATTAGCTGCGCAGATCAACAGCCTAGTCATGGAAGTCCAACACCTAAAAGTTAACATTGGATCAACCAACTCCAGAAACCGCTCACGAGAGCACAAGAATCCGCTTACACGTTCCAGAAGCCGTTCGACATCAAAGGTGCGCCAAGACATCTGCTGGTACCACAACCGGTTTGGCGACGCTGCGGAGAAATGCACCAGGCCCTGCAAGATGGCAAAAAACGCAAAACAGGAGTAGACGAAGCGGCAACACCACTCCTGCAGCGATCGCGCCGCCTCACCATTTATGACCCCATGAACAAACTCACTTTTCTCATTGATTCAGGTGCCGATATAAGCCTGCTACCCCAAGAACTATTCAGCAAAACCCCCAGGGATGAACGGATACTTCTACAATCAGCCTCGGGACAACCAATCCGCACATACGGACATGTCCTCCTAAAGGTCAACCTCGGTCTACGAAGAGAATTCCCGTGGTCATTCGTGAAGGCAGACGTGACCACACCTATCATCGGCGCAGATTTCCTCTATCAGTATCAGCTGACGGTAGACCTCAAAAACGCACGATTAAGCGATGCAATTACATCCGTAGCCTCGATAGGGAAGATTACTTACGATTCCCAAGTCGCCGTGAGGATCATCACGGGTCAAGCTAAGTATCACCGGCTAGTTGCTCGTTTTCCAGGATTGCAGATCAATTCGCGCCAACGCAATCCTAAACGCACCCCAGTTGAGCACTGCATCATCACCACTGGCGCACCAGTCTACGCACGTCCACGCAGATTACCCCCGCACAAAGCACAGGCCCTGCGTAAGGAATTCGACGAGTTGCAAAAAGCTGGCATAATCCGGCGCTCATCGTCGCCATGGTCCAGCCCAATCCACATCGTCACGAAGAAGGATGGCACCATTCGACCATGCGGTGACTTCAGACGGCTGAACGCACTGACGACGCCAGATCGATACCCCATACCGCATTTGCAAGACCTCACGACTGCATTTCACGGGAGAAACATCTTCAGTAAGATAGACCTAAAAAAGGCGTATCACCAGATTCCCGTAAGTCCAGATGACGTAGCAAAAACAGCTGTTATTACCCCTTTTGGCCTCTTTGAATACTTGTGCATGCCATTCGGATTGCGCAACGCCGCGCAAAGCATGCAAAGGCACATGGACACCGTGTTCAGAGGTCTGCAGTACGTGACCGTCTACATCGACGACATCCTCGTTGCGTCAAAAGACGCTGAGGAACATCTACAACACCTCGAGGAAGTATTTCGTCGCCTAGACGAATACTCATTGGCCATCAACCTCGACAAATGCATCTTCGGTGCAGCTGAACTGGAATTCTTGGGAGCTGTAATAACACCTATAGGCATCAAACCCATCCAAGCCAAGACAGACCTCATCAGAGCACTACCTGCACCAACTGACGTCAAAGGACTGCAAAGATTCCTCGGCATGGTAAACTTTTACCGCAGATGGTTGCCAAGGGCAGCAGAAACGATGTACCCTTTGACCGACATGTTATCCTGCAACAAGAAAGGAAAAACCTCCATTACATGGGATGATCTCACCTCCAAAGCGTTTCAAGCTACAAAAGATCTTTTGGCAAATCTTACTGAGTTACAACACCTCTCCGTGGATGGTGAACTGAGCCTAGCAGTCGATGCCTCAGACAGATCCATCGGAGGAGTCCTACATCAACGATGTGATTCGAGTTGGAAGCCTCTCGCATTTTATTCACGGAAGTTATCTCCAGCGGAAAAACGTTATAGTACGTACGACAGAGAACTTCTAGCCATGTTCACCAGTGTCAAACATTTCCAACATATTCTGGAAGGTAGAGAGTTCAAATTGTACACAGATCACAAGCCTCTCATCTACGCATTCGGCAAAACAACCGACAAATGTTCACCAAGGCAAGCCAGGCAGATATCTTACCTGAGTGAATTTGCCACCAAAATCCACCACATACAAGGTAAGGACAACGTCACTGCCGATTACCTCTCCAGAATAGATGCAATCACCACACTAGATTACATCAAGATGGCAGATGAACAAACACGTGACGACGATCTACATAACGAGCTTGGTAAGAACAACCCAATACTTATACTAAAGAGGGTTATGGCACCCAACAGTAATGCACTTGTGTACTGCGACATCCACGATAACGTTATCAGACCGTATGTCCCCAGAACAATGCGGAAACAGGCGTTTGCGATGATTCACAACACTGCGCATCTAGGCATCAAAGCAACCAGAGCAGCAATCGCACAACGGTTCGTCTGGCACAGCATGAAGAAGGACATTGCCCAATGGTGTCGTCAGTGCATTCCTTGTCAACGAGTAAAGATCAGCAGACATACCAACTCACCAATCAGACATATCCAGATAGAAGATCGATTCAGTCATATTCACGTAGACATTGTGGGACCACTACCCATAGCTCGTGAATACAGGTACTTGCTGACTATCATTGACCGTTTCACCAGGTGGCCTGAGGCAATCCCCATCAAAGACATGAAAGCTGAAACTGTTGCTGAACATCTACTATCCAGATGGATAACCACTTTTGGAGTGCCCACTCGTCTAACAACAGACAGAGGACGCCAATTTGAAGGAGCACTGTTTACAAGGCTAAATCAAATGCTAGGTATACAACATCTGAAAACAACTGCTTACCACCCACAGGCAAATGGTTTAGTTGAGAGATTCCACCGCACTCTCAAAGCTTCACTCACTGCAGATGGAAGGCAAGACTGGGTTGAATCACTTCCAACAGTACTCCTAGGGTTGCGGAATGCCCTCAAAGAAGACCTCAAGTGTTCACCGGCTGAACTGGTTTTCGGCAAAACACTCAAGATCCCAGGTGAACTATTTGATGAACCAACTACACCCACTGATGGCAACATCTTGCTCGAAAACCTACGCAAAACGATGACCAACATCAAGCCAACCGATCCACAACATCATGGCGGAAAGAAGATTTTCATCAGCAAAGACTTACCCAAATCGACACATGTATTCATACGTGCAGATTGGTCCAAGCCAAATCTGTCCTACCAGTATGAAGGGCCACACCGAGTCGTTGAGCGCCATGACAAATGGTACAAGATCGAGCGAGGAGGACGCGAAGAAAAAAATCAGCGTCGACAGGTTGAAGCCAGCGTATCTTTCTGATGATTTGCAGATACACCAAGAGCACAGCTACGCCCAGCCCAGAACAGAGATACTCCGCCAGCCACACAAACGAGTAAGATTCGCGACCGACGCCTAACCTGTCAGTCACTCGCGGGGGAGTATTGTGGGCATTGTGGGGTTCTAGCGACATCACGCAGCAGAGGCGTAAACCCATCAGCGATACAAGCGACCTCTCGCGCAACACATTCAAAATAACATTTGAATTTCAGGAAGTAGGACCAGGAGAGAGGGTTGTACTTCCGCAGGACTGCAGCTGCCTAACGACACTTCTCCACTGACCGCAGCTGCTTAACGACATATTGTCTTGACACGCTGAATTCATTTCGATAGTTTCAATTTTCACATTTTTAAATTATATCTGTAGTAATCCCAAATATACGACGAATTAAATTATTTTGAGATTGTACAACGGAGTCATTGAACTACAATCGCAAAATTGGTGACTGCCGACGTGATTACCGCAGATTAATTTTTCGCCACGAGGCCAACGATGACGTCCAACGATGAACGCATGGTCCTGGGACGCATACCCCCTGAGCAGACAGTGCTCCAACAAACCACAGTTCCAACTGGAGAAGTCACGACAAGGGTAGAAGCAGCAAGTTTCAAGCCACTTCCTATATGGGAAGAGCACATCGAGGCATGGTTCGTCCGACTGGAAGTCGAACTGGATTCCTGCGGTTGCCGTTCCGAAAAATCGAAGGTACGTGCATTAACGCGATGCATGGCTGAAAAACATGTTATAGAAGTCATGGACCTACTTGAAAAGCCAACATACCCACGTCACTACGATGACATCAAAGCGCGATTAATCGCAGCACATGGCAAATCCGAAACCACTAAGATCCGTCGCATGATGGAATGCGAGGAAATCGGTGACCGCAAGCCGTCGCAGTTCCTTCAACATCTTCGAAACATTGGAGGAAAATTGTTCAGCGAGCGCGTTCTTAAAGAGTTGTGGCTGAATGGGCTACCAGCCAACTTGCGAACAGTTCTAGGCACGATAGTAGACAGCGTCACCGACGACGTCCTAATGAACAGCGCTGACCGGTCCTACGAACTCAGCGCATTGGGCGGGCAGATATGTACTTCACAGGCTGCACCACAAGCCACTTCTCAACATGGTGAGCAAAGTACACTCGCGTCATTAGCTGCGCAGATCAACAGCCTAGTCATGGAAGTCCAACACCTAAAAGTTAACATTGGATCAACCAACTCCAGAAACCGCTCACGAGAGCACAAGAATCCGCTTACACGTTCCAGAAGCCGTTCGACATCAAAGGTGCGCCAAGACATCTGCTGGTACCACAACCGGTTTGGCGACGCTGCGGAGAAATGCACCAGGCCCTGCAAGATGGCAAAAAACGCAAAACAGGAGTAGACGAAGCGGCAACACCACTCCTGCAGCGATCGCGCCGCCTCACCATTTATGACCCCATGAACAAACTCACTTTTCTCATTGATTCAGGTGCCGATATAAGCCTGCTACCCCAAGAACTATTCAGCAAAACCCCCAGGGATGAACGGATACTTCTACAATCAGCCTCGGGACAACCAATCCGCACATACGGACATGTCCTCCTAAAGGTCAACCTCGGTCTACGAAGAGAATTCCCGTGGTCATTCGTGAAGGCAGACGTGACCACACCTATCATCGGCGCAGATTTCCTCTATCAGTATCAGCTGACGGTAGACCTCAAAAACGCACGATTAAGCGATGCAATTACATCCGTAGCCTCGATAGGGAAGATTACTTACGATTCCCAAGTCGCCGTGAGGATCATCACGGGTCAAGCTAAGTATCACCGGCTAGTTGCTCGTTTTCCAGGATTGCAGATCAATTCGCGCCAACGCAATCCTAAACGCACCCCAGTTGAGCACTGCATCATCACCACTGGCGCACCAGTCTACGCACGTCCACGCAGATTACCCCCGCACAAAGCACAGGCCCTGCGTAAGGAATTCGACGAGTTGCAAAAAGCTGGCATAATCCGGCGCTCATCGTCGCCATGGTCCAGCCCAATCCACATCGTCACGAAGAAGGATGGCACCATTCGACCATGCGGTGACTTCAGACGGCTGAACGCACTGACGACGCCAGATCGATACCCCATACCGCATTTGCAAGACCTCACGACTGCATTTCACGGGAGAAACATCTTCAGTAAGATAGACCTAAAAAAGGCGTATCACCAGATTCCCGTAAGTCCAGATGACGTAGCAAAAACAGCTGTTATTACCCCTTTTGGCCTCTTTGAATACTTGTGCATGCCATTCGGATTGCGCAACGCCGCGCAAAGCATGCAAAGGCACATGGACACCGTGTTCAGAGGTCTGCAGTACGTGACCGTCTACATCGACGACATCCTCGTTGCGTCAAAAGACGCTGAGGAACATCTACAACACCTCGAGGAAGTATTTCGTCGCCTAGACGAATACTCATTAGCCATCAACGTAGATAAATGTACTTTTGGAGCCGATGAACTTGAGTTTCTAGGAGTCGTCATCACATCCAACGGCATCCGACCACTCGAATCGAAGACACAGCTGATTAGGTCTTTCACTCCACCAGCGGACATCAAAGGACTCCAGCGTTTTCTCGGCATGGTGAATTTCTACCGCCGATGGATGCCGAAAGCTGCAGAGACAATGTCACCATTAACGGATATGATATCCGGCGGCAAGAAGGGCAAATCACCGATTCAGTGGAACGACACCTCCACCGAAGCCTTCCAAGCTACTAAGGACCTCCTAGCTGACCTAGTTGAGCTCCAGCACTTAGACTCAGAGGGTGAACTCAGCTTGTCAGTGGATGCATCCGACAAATCCATCGGAGGAGCTCTCCACCAACGCTGCGGGAAAGACCTGAAACCCATTGCTTTCTGGTCACGCAAGTTAACCCCAGCTGAATGTCGTTACAGCACTTACGACAGGGAGCTTCTGGCGATGTTCGCAGGCGTCAAGTACTTCCAACACGTTCTCGAAGGTAGGCGTTTCACGATCCTTACTGATCATAAGCCCTTGATCTATGCCTTCAGGAAGACTACTGACAAATGCTCACCACGTCAAGCACGACAACTTTCCTACCTGAGCGAGTTCTCCACAGAAATCCGTCACATCGAAGGGAAGGAAAATCACACAGCAGATTTCCTCTCTAGGATAGAGCCAGTAGTAGCCATTGACTTCCAGAGAATGTCCGAGGAACAAGAAATGGATGAAAGCCTGCAAACAGAACTCCAGAAGACCAACCCGACATTAACTCTACGAAGAATTACGCTCACCGATTCTGAGACACAGGTATATTGTGACATCTACAATGATACCATTCGCCCATATGTTCCACAGACAATGCGCAAGCTCATCTTCCATAACATCCACGACGCAGCACACCTGGGAACGCGAGCAACACAATCTGCGCTGACTCAACGATTCGTCTGGTACGGGATGAAAAAAGACATCGCAGAGTGGTGTCGAGAATGCATCCAGTGTCAACGATGCAAGATAGGTCGACACACACATTCTCCTATCGCTCGCATCCAAGGCGCCGACGAACGTTTTGGCCATATCCACGTCGACATCGTAGGACCATTGCCGGCAGCGCAAGACAATCGCTACCTCCTCACGATAGTCGATCGTGTCACGAGATGGCCTGAGGCAATACCAATGAAGGACATGAGTGCGGAGACGGTAGCTATAAGTCTGCTTACCAGATGGTTTTCTTTGTATGGTGTTCCCACTCGATTAACAACAGATCGAGGCAGGCAATTTGAGGGAGCACTGTTTCAATACATTAACCAGATGCTAGGAATCAACCACCTGCGAACAACTGCGTATCACCCACAGGCAAATGGCATGGTAGAGAGACTACATCGCACTCTAAAAGCAGCACTTACATCTCAAGCACGAGCAGACTGGGTGACAACACTGCCAACAGTTCTACTAGCACTTCGCACAG
Organism: Dorylogaster longipes; assembly: GCA_027580035.1. Taxonomy (NCBI): domain Eukaryota; kingdom Metazoa; phylum Arthropoda; class Insecta; order Coleoptera; family Staphylinidae; genus Dorylogaster; species Dorylogaster longipes. The sequence continues at coordinate 13,615 of JAODFX010199797.1, forward strand.
CAGTCAAAGACGACATCGGATGTTCGCCAGCGGAACTCGTCTTCGGTAAAACGCTAAAGTTACCTGGTGAATTTTTCCAGACCACACCGAACGTTCCGACAGACAGCAACATCCTACTCCAGCAACTGCGACGATCGATGAACACACTACGATCAACGTCACCAACACGACACGGCGAAGAAAAAGTTTTCGTGAGCCAGGACCTCACGAAAACGTCACACGTCTTTCTTCGAGCCAGTTGGTCCAAGCCAAGCCTCTCGTATCAGTACGAAGGCCCATGCAGAGTGCTGGAAAGAAGCGACAAGTGGTTTAAGATCGACTACAAGGGGAAGCAAGAGAAAGTCACCATCGACCGGCTCAAGCCAGCGTACTTGCCACCGGAGGCAAAAATGCGCGAGGAACACAGCTACGCACAACAAGCACCACAACCCAGGCGAAGAGTTTCTTTCGCGGCCTTGCCACGCAGGGGGGAGCCATGTGGCGATCGCAGCATCACAGCAGCGAAGCGACAGCTTCGGTCCCTTCCGCCACAGCGACAGCAGCGCCCCACATAGGCAACGGCAGTCAGGCGTAACTCCCATCGGCAAAGTGCCGAATAGAGCCGAGAGATGGCAGCTGAAGACACATCCGTTTGGTTCGAAACCAAAGGGGTGGAAAACAAAAGACATTCGTTTCAACGCGCTCAAACCGTTCACACGTAACACCTGTTCTCGCTAGTTGAAAAACCACGTTTTATATCAGAATCTATTTGCCAATATATTCACCTCATTATTACACGCAAAATACTCTTTTAATTTTATGTTTGGGATCTTGAATTATCCATCGCTGACCACAAGACCCAACAAAATATAGGAATAACCTCACATTTTGAGCGTGTTGACAGTCCGCATCCATCCTCCCCATTTGTTGTTTCGTTGTTTTTAGTCATAGACGTAGGCAAATTCCAGGAAGGGGAATCTTAACGCATAGGACAGCAGTGAAAAGCAGTTATTTGCGGTTGGTTTATTGCCGATGCCGTTCGGTTTGATTCGGCTTGATTTATGGCAATGGCGTTTTGTTTGATGTTCCTCTCGGCGCGAATGCTTTGTTTCGCGAAAGGGTTTTTATCGCGGCAGGAAACGACAGATTACACAAGCATTGCTTGCTGCTTCATGCTTTTCATTAAGAGTCGAAACAAGTGACGGCGAGCGGCACGCCGCCGCTGCACGCGCGCCGCCAATTGGGCGCAACGAATGCGGCACGCACGCAACGCAGCGCAGCGCACGCGAATTGCGTTAGGTTAGGTTCGACGACGCTCGTGCTGCCATTGCGAGCGGCAGGTATTTCAACCAGCTGCAGGCTGCTTATGGTAAATCAAGACCGGAAGCATTCGGAAACTTCGTTTCTTTTGCAATTTTTACTGGTGTTTTGGGAAGAGTACTTACATATCAAAATCTGCCTGACGAAATTTTGGGAAATGATAAAGTTCATCATTTACTGAATGGTTATCATTTCCGTTTGATCTTATTTGTTGTAACCTTTAAACTATTGAGCCGCATAGTAACAAATGCGAGCTCTGACGTCATTACTCAGAAGCCCTCTAACGATCTTGAACACAACTTTTGAGGGACACTTGGCATCGTTGCACCAAAGAGTTCGATAACTAGAGAAGACCAATCGGACCAATCTCGAACGTCGGAGTTATGCCG
>JAODFX010199907.1:0-15300 GCA_027580035.1 Dorylogaster longipes
CCACAGAGCTAATGTATGGTATGAATATTGTTGATGTTGAATACTCTGAAAAGAACTTCCGGTTCAGGCATTGAGCATGCTTCCTGTTTCTTCTATTTGCGACGATGACCTACGGACCGTTCGCAATGAATTTGTAGCTTGAATAAAACATGACCATTCTCCATAGTAATTTAATTCGTCCGTGTATTTCATAATTACTCATATTGATTCTGCGAATTTTGAACATTCTGCGTTGCAATTAATCATGTGTGACTTTCAAGAATATAATCTACATAAATCTTATGTGATTACTTGTAATGTGAAAGGAATTGACACTGATCAGTACAATCTCAAATCTTTTGAGAAAGTCTGAAGAACAGTATAAGATTTTTGTGTGCTGTGAGGAAAATAAAAATCGATGTTACAACTCGTACATTATATGCAAACAAAGGAGCACACGCTAGCGTTCTTTGCCGAAACAAAATTATTTTTGCGTATAGCTTCATTGCCTTAATAACTATAATTAGATGTAGATAATTTCACAAAAGCACGCAAACCATAATGTTATAGTGATAGTTAGAACGCACTAAGTACTTTTTAAGTGAGCGTAAATCAATGGTCATATCTGCGAAGCTAAATGTGCATAAATATGTATTGAAAAGCATGATCGCCCGCATTAAACAATACACTCCGTTGTTCACTTATTTGATCAAATACACATTGCAATTGACTTATAAGAATGTAAATGTTATGCTTCGAGAAAGTATGCCAGTTCATTCCTACTTTTCTATAACAATAAAAATGTAAATATCCAATAATTAATGTGAAAATGCAATAAATATTAATTAGGCATAACATTGGATGGCAATAAAAAAATAACACTTGAGACTTATTCCTCGATGTTCTCAATGTTTTTTTGCCGTTTTTCTTTTAAAGAATACAATAAAAAATAAATAGATCTAATGCTTTGGTGGGCACGAGATAGTCCAAAACGTTCCATACAGGTGTTTGCTGCAAAGTCATTCTTTCTGACTGAATATGGTGCAAGAAGCATGGAATAAGTATTGTAATGCTTGGAACAGCCATAGATGCAATTCATAAATGATCATCTCGTATACGTGCTATAGCACACGGGCATAATGTTTATTTGAAACGGCATGACAAAATGCAATGCAGCAATGTCTGTTTCCTGTCCCAGGAATCTGCGATCGTCGGTTGGCCGTGCACAGTGTGAATGACCGTCATTGCGGAAAGACTTCTTCCTCTTAGCACTTCTTGATTCCATGTACGTCTCGATACAATGGACCAGGACGCCAGCAGAGTCGATAGCAAATACGGAAATAATGTCGCGCTGAGCAAAGTTCGCGCATTTCGTAAGCTGGTGGTTATTCATTGTGCAACACTCGTGTGCAAAAAAAGTCTGAATCCATCTACAGTAAAATTTGTTTTAACCAAAAAATTATGTTCAATTCTATTGAATGCAACAAGTAGTTCTTGCTATACAACAACCGTGCTACGTGACCAAAAAGAAAATCTTAAATAAACGTAAATAGACTGAGAAAAACACCTGCGCACTGAGTTGAGAACTTTTTGTTCTGCTATGACTTGTTCTCTCTTTACCTTTAGACTTACTAATGATTGCGAAATATCACAAACTTACCTTTGCACAATAAACTGATGACGCCAGCTAAGAAAAATTGCATTCACCGTGTGTTTGTAAACATCGACGAACTCGCTGACATTATGTACTTTGAGCATTAACTCAAGTAAACTATACGAGCATATTCGAAATGAGTTGATTTCAATTGCACTAAATCGCAGGCTTAACTTTTAACATACCTACATATTGAACAGAATAAACGCAGTAAATGAATACCGTTCATAATAGACAAATGTCATTCGCAAATGCGAATGTCATGCAACGAATGGAATCGATTCTCCCACATTGCAGACGAAAACAAAATGGGTCATTCGGCATGCAATCTTATCAGCGCACAGATAATGCCGATAAGATGATGACATACCTCGGTCTCGGGTAACTCGAATTGCGCGGCGATCTTCGCGTAGAGTTCGCGCACGTTCGAAAAGCCGGAGACGAAGACCGTTGGCGATCCGTGCGCCAGCTGGCAGTGAAAGACCAAATCGGGACCTTTAACGGCACCGTTGCTTTTGTGCTGCTGATTGGTCTGATTGTTGTTCTCCACTCGGTTGGCGAGCACGTCTGGCACCGCAGCCGCCGCCGCCGCCGCCGCCGCAGCCGCTGCTTTCGCCTTGTTCTTCTTGAACATTATCACCCACTCGCTGCGTGCACGATTCTGACCTTGATCAGAATGTGGGAACTTCAATGCGCATCACTACCACCACCACGCCTACAACGACGCCGACGCAGGCACTAATCAAACATCGCCACACCGCGGCTCGCTACCTCGCGTTATCAGCGCGTTATCGCCGCCCACGCCGCGGCTCCGTGGCTCGATTCGGTGCACTCGGATGCAGTCTAACGCTGATTGTGAGTCAAAGGTGCTCGCGACTTGGAGCGATGCTGAATGCGATGGCGGCGAGCGTGCAAACGACTCCGAACGCACATGCCGACTACGAACGAGCCTGCCGCTCAAATATCATGAGGCAACATAAGCTGCGGTTGGACGTCGGACGGTGGAAAGCAGTATCCAAAATGCGGGCCAGGTGTAATTACCTGCGCGTTCTCAATTCTCACTGTTCAATGCTAATAGTTCTCCACTACGCATTTCTTTTCATTGCAATTGCAGCAACAGGTTTTAAAAAGTTTTTAACAATTTTGGTTATTTTTACTTATGCGAAAAAATACCTTCATTAATTTATCAATATTACAATTATTCTTATCCTATCAAATTACTTAAGTTAAGTTAAGTTGATAATCATACTTCAGTAGGATTTCAAAAGTTTAGACTATTTCAATTGAAGTTTTCATTTGCATAAATGTAACACATCAGAGACACATAATTTTTTATTAATATTTTTTTAAACAAATGATTTCAAAGGTTTGGTAAATTTCAAGCCATCTAACCAAATCTATCATAAATCATCACAGATCACTATTAACTGGACTTATTTTACAAATAAGTTTTTCGAATTCGGGTTGTCTCATTCTCAGAAAATTCTAAAAATGCCGGATCCTCAATACTGAGGTCAGCAGTCCTTCTTTCAACTCTCTGGGGAGCTCTGAGTAGATTTGTTGACTTTATAACTGTCAATTATTGCCAATTATATCCGTTTTTGGATGCACAATCGGTAAAGATGCCGGTTGACTTTCTCGTCTTTCATGCTGGTATAATCCTGAACGAAATGCTTCATATATATATATATATATATATTTATGTGTGTATATATATATATAAATTCATTAATTCATGCCGCAAACATTAAATAACGTTATCAAACGCATCTCCAATAACAGAAAAAAAGAAATGTAAAAATAATTATTTGTATATACTCATTTACAGGATGTGTCCTGTAAATTGGAAAGTGTGAATATGTGTGTTAACATCAAATGATATATACAATAAATAAACATACATTCACACTTGAAAATGGACTAGCATAGTATTTCAGTAATGTTTCATGTAATACATGTCAATCTATTTTTAATACTGCTCAGGTCCCAAATGTATCACTTGCAGTATCAAACAAATTGGACACACACCATCAGTTTGGTTGCAATTGTTAGTACAAAAGCTTTACCCTTTTCTAAAACAAAATAACAATAAACAAACATCAGTTAAAAGAAAATAAAATGTGTTACTTAAAGAACAAAAATATTTTGTAAAATGGCAAACTGTTAAAACATGATAATCCTTTTTTCTATAACCTGGGTATAAACAACTGCCATCAATAACTGCATCTTTAATTCTCAACTCTTACATAATCATTGTAATAGTTATACCTGTTTTCAAATGCCTTTTCTCGATGCTTTATGTAGGACAAGAACACATTGTACACCATTGTAACAAAATTAATGTACAATACTTGATATTGGACAGGCAAAAAATAAAAGTTGATAAACTGTGTTGGGGGCCAGACACTCCAGTCAATCTAAAATGATAAAATGTCTGCTACATGTGGCACGCATATGTTATCCTATTAATGCAATATGACTTACAAGATAGACTTCTACAAATTTCGAATTAATTTCAGTGGTGCATTCTTGCAAATTCTTATTTTCACAAAGTCCCATTCCATAGAAAAACCAAGCAATACATATGGGTGACATTAATAATTGATCAAGGAGGATTTTCTTTGTTATTGAGAATAAGTTTCGCTTTGGCAAGTAACTATCTAAATACTTGTAGAAGTAATGATGCAGTGGACCCATTGATATTCCCACCACAAACATTCTGGCTAAAATTGAGAACAAACACTTTAGAACCTTTGACAACCATATCACTACTTACTCAATCTTGCCCAATCATATCTTTTTGATAGCATGTGCCTTCGAAACTCTATTTCTTGTTGAGCCAAGTCTCCAATACCCATCAGTATACCAGAAGTAAGCGTATTTGTAATAAATAAGTACTTTCCAAACACTTCATTGAATAATGAGCCCCCAGTAATTTGAGTTGATATTTTAGGCACCTGCCGGTAAGCTTCCCCCTTAGCAGTGCGTACAATTTGCATGATATGCAATCGAAATTTAAGTAGAGAACGCATATTTCCTTTATTAAACCGCTTTTAATTTGTAATCGCTCCAAAATATGAAACCTTTTTATGCTGGGAGGTTAATTAGATTCATTTGGATGGTCAAGTTACACTGGGCATTTAGTTTTATTGGAGCGGTGAAATCAGCATATTTTAGTTTCGGGTATTGTTCAATGGCATTGCACTCTTTCAGGTCCTTTAAGGACCTCTAAAGAATATTGGCGTGTGAAGAAACCTGACCTTCGCAAATGACGCAAACCTGAAAACTGCTGACAACCACTTACGTGGCCATCTATTGGAAAGAATAGTAATCATGCCATTAAAGAATTTTGATATTTCTAAAGACTATAATATAGTCAATAATTTAAAACGTTTAGTAATATTTAATCATATTACATGTAGAAGCTAAAACCAAAATAAATTTTTGATGAAGGTAATAATCAATCTTTCAATATAAAATCTTTTCAAATCCAAATATAGATGGAGGCACATATTCTAAAGGGAATTATTTTAGCACTCTTAAGGGAGTTCTTGCGGCTAGAGAGAGAACGGATTACCTCTCTCTTTTCCCAAAAATAACTTTGGCATATGTCATGGATTTTACAAAAAGTTACAAGCAAAGTTGAAATTTTGATGAAAAAATTAGAAAAATCGCCGAATTCCCTATCTTGTACGTGTTAAAATTTCAACTTTTTAGTCCAATTTTCTCAAAAGTATAGGATTTGTGAGTTAAGTACAATATCATTGATGACATAAAGAACAAAGGGAGGTATCTCTATTATTTCCATTTGTTGTCTAAGATGCCAATGGAAGCAAATAAGGCGGTGTTTCGGAATAAAAGTTTATTGGTTATTAAAATTATTTAGTGTCGCTTCTTCACAGAGTTCATATATATTATTTTTTTATACATAAAATGTGTCATTTGAACTTAAGAAGTAACAATATCTTTGTATATCATTCATAATTCATCATTTCTTCTCATTGTCCTTAATGCACTACGAAGAATGCGAAGATCCTTTGCCTTTAGATTTAATATTATCAATAATCATAGTAATTCTCATCATTAATAATATTTATATACAAGTGGATGTCTACATGAAGATGTCTCATAGCTTACGTTATTTGAGGTTCTCTTTATGAAATCATCATAGGAGTAAAACATCATTTCACTGTTGCGCTTCTTCGTGTTGCTCATACATATGTATGTGTTCGTTTATTTGTTCTGCATCTTCTTCAGTTCGCTCAAGAATCTTAACAACTCAACACACATTCGTCATATCATTCATTCGTTGCGACCTCGCACTATGCCTTAAACAGTATGTAGGATTCATTTCTTCGGTATCTTACATCGTATCATTTATTCGAAATCATTCATGTGGTGACGCACATCGCCTGTATTTATATTAAATATAATTTCGCTTATTCGTTCATTCGTGCTTCGTACGACTAAGGAAATTAGACATTATGAAGTATCCGTTAGGTACAAACAAATATAGCCACATTTATTTATTAAGTTATCGCTAAAAGTATTGATTTATTACTAAATACGTGATGTGGATTTAGAGCAGCTGTAATGATGGTTTATTTTCTTTTTATTACTTCCGTACGTGTGTTTCTTACTTAAATATAAGTTGACATTAATCAGCAAACGACTAAAGTATAGCGTAACAGTTTTTTTAAATTTAGTTGTTAATGTGAGGGAATTGATTAATTTGTGGCCGTAGATTTTCATGTCCTTTCTTCTTACGATTGAATAAATTACGGATGTATACAAAGCGCCTTTGATCTCTTTAGTCACTCATAGCCTTCGTCTTGAGAAGACTTTAGATGTACCGTAGATAATATACTATTAGAGCTGCATTTGAATTTTATTAACATGGTGTCAAAATGGGAGAACTTCTTAATAAGCGTTATTTAGTGATATTATTTAATGTGAAAATCAGACGTACGAAAGGAAATGCACGTTTGCTTGTGAATCGAAAGCCCAACATTAATATGTCCTTTCATATTTTCAACAATGAAAGTAAGATTATTACATTCAACACAATCAAGCAAACTACGTCTTCTTAAACTTCACTGGCGCCTTGATAAACAAACGGCGAACCGAAATATAAGCACAAGTCAAGCAAAGTCACTTGGTAAGCGTTCACTTTTACTTACTGATAACATTTGTCTTATTTAAACGCTATGCCCTTGCGGAATCGGCGTAGTTTCGTTCGATCTCGTATCTTTTTATAAATCATCTGTTCATTGCTCTCGTCCTTCACGCCATTCTTGCCTCTATAAATATATATTTACTCGCCAGGAAGGCGAGAATCGAAGTCGAAGGACAAACGTAAATAAGACAACAACATCCGAATTAACAATAAGTCGTTAACAAAAGTATAGTTAGTAAAGCAAACACATTGACTGTAGAGCCCATGCGCTGATTGCCGCCGTGTTGCATCGCCTCTGGGTGTTCACCTGCAACAAAGAGAGAAAGGTTCAGCATTCGCAAACACCTCGTGTGCATTGCATTGCAAGTATTCGCCATCGAAGTGCCATTTTCGTGTTCGATTGCACTGCGGGTATTGTTTGCCTATTGTTGTTGGTATTGATTTATTGTATGTGCCTTATAGTCGGCGAATATTTGGTTTTTGCATACACCTGCGGGAGCAACATCAAATTCCGTGCAGCATACTGAAGTTTTCATGCATCTTGATATATCACAAACAAGCATCTAACAACTACTTTGCACCAGATTGATCCACTCTGCTTTTCGTCCTACATAACTGCATGGCAACAGAATCTGCTTCCCGTTGAATATGATTGTCAAATCTCATCTATTCAGCTCCATCGCTTGCTCGTGCGGTGGCTTCACTTTCAAACGAATTTCATGCACAAAGCCAGTCATGACAAGACACGCCTGTACGACACATACGGAATTAAAATTGACGCAAGCCGCGCAACGTAAATCTGAATTATGGACCGCATAAAATGCATCGAAGCTTGAAACATGCTTATTTTTGTGCGCCGTGTAATGAAATAAATTCACGTCTGCCCGAATTTGTTGAATATGTGCCATGTATTATAGCATAACTAAAGTTCCGGAATTCACTTGGCCAGTGAATTTTACTTCTTTCTCAAGGCTTTCAATGCATATCTAAAAAGGAAATTTATATTTTACTTTAATGACAAGACAATGGGGAATGTTTGGATAAACGGGCGCAAAAGGAGAATTTCGCTAATTGTTTGTGGTTGCGAACCCTTATTCGATCCTTAACCCAAATTAATCACGTATATCATCTCTTGAATCGTCATTGATTACCATAATTATATTAACGACATGTCAATTGGATCGAGTCCAGTGTCGTGTAAATAATGGCTCGTGCTGGTCACCGCACATTCTCGTCGACGGCACGGATGACAAAGTGACGTGGTTGAAGCGATCGATGCGCCAAGTATTCAGCGAGTTCAATTTCCATTCCAGCTTCGCTGATTCACATTTCGGATACTCCATACCATAAACATGCCTTCGTTAGATTTCGACAGTCCATTTATATTGTCCTACTGATATAGTATTTATTTCACCTTGACGCTTCAAACAGTAAGAAAGCTTTTTATTTAATGCAACCGATTTTAATACGTTGCAAGCAGGTAAAATCATTCATTTTTCTATGCACAATGTTTAATTCAATTGTAATGAAGCATTTTTTTAAAGCAAATTAGTTCAATGTCATTACTACTGCTTATGCTCGTTTGTAAAAAAAGTTGACATTATCAGGATTCGAAGAGGTAAATGATTTTTGCCGATTTGTAGCGTTTTAACGATGTTCAGTAATATTACGAATGTCCCTGACATACGGTAATACTTAGAGCTATTAGTATACACATGAAGGCAATAAAATGCGCTTATCGTCCTGGAAATGTCACATTCAATAGGGCTATCAAAGTTGAAATGTTAATGTGTGTTCGCCACTTTAATGAAATTTATCATGTTACGACTGTTTAACTACAAAATTGACGAAATGTGTACTTGTAATGTTTAGAAACAAATGTTCAACAACTGGTATTAAACAGCGCTTTCATAAAAACACAGTACCTAGTACCTGGTTAGTACTATTTGTGACTTTTATTCAAAAGAAACCATGGCGTCGTAAGTTGCCGTTCGCTGTAGAATGAATAAAATGTCATCAATTTCACACGTTCTATGTTTTATGAAGTCTTCTTTTTCAAGCTTTGTGAGAATGAGTGAACCACCGCGTTGATCAAGTGACTTCCATGCTTTATTGAAAGCTCTGTATAAATATAAAATATATCTTCTAGAGCGCGCCACACGGTGCAATATTAAATTCATACTTTAAAAGACAGGCAATTGTTAAAAAATATATATAATAAAACGTGTTTTATTCAGTGCAAATGCAATAACGACGATTAGCACTTCCATTTCTATTCCTCTTAGAAGTAATCCGCGTGGGTGGATGAAAAAGATACTAATAATATTGTCAGAAAAGATGGCGAATGGCGAATTTTGACAGCGCAAAATAATAGAGCGGTTTTGTCAGCTAACCAGGCAAGAAAAAACAACATCTCGCCTTTTTCTACGCTGCTTACTATTCCCATCTTCTCACCCACTAATCTCAGAGAGAAAATATCAAACGGTAATTTTAACTCGATTGCTAGTTTGTCATCTAGGTGTAGAGTTACGTCGTTACGTCACTCGGGTTCGACAGCTGTTGGAGCCATTGACACGTTTGTCTGCGACGTATGTCGCAGTAAAGTGGCCACTTTGGCCATCGAGTTGGAAACGCCACCATCGCTGGAGGGATGACGACGAAAGGGATTATTCAGCGGACGTTCGAACACTTAGGTCGCCTGCTCACGGTTCGCAATGTGTTTTGTTAATTCGTTTCATTTGTTTACTTCGTTCATTCATACATTATACATATGGAACCCTATGCTCAACAGTCGTTATGCGGAAATTTGTCGTTCAAACATGGCGTAATCAAAATCGGTGTCAGTCGCGAATCATTCGTTTATGAAAGCAGTCGTCATGGACGATCGTGTAATGCGAAATGTTTATAAACACGAGTAACTAGTCTGCCATTAAGCAAGGCATTGTTTCTTTGAATGTGTCCATATAATGACCCAACGGTGAAATGTTCTTGACTGAGAGCAGCATATTTTTCTAGTAAATTTAGGTTATAGATCTATTCTTGTGAGAGTGCGTAGGCGGCCTTACCGTTGAGTACGTGCACGGTGACGTTGGCTGGACGTGCGTTCGAGGGATTGCACTGATAGTTGCCGGAGTCCGTCGGGCGCGCCTTCTGGATGAGCAGGACGCTGCGGCTCGTCTCGCCGCGCTCCGTCGCAACGCTCACGCCGCCGCGGGCGCTCGAGTAGCTTATTATCTGCAATCACATAATTACCGACGTCGTTAGCGCGGGGGCTGCTGGAATGGCGATTGATTGATTGGAAAGCGCGGTGGAGTGGGGTTGGGGTACCGAGACGAGTGCAGCAACCTATTTATGGGCCGCTAAGCGCATGCATGCATGCGCGCGCCCCGCTTTATGACGCGTACGTGCGATTCGGAGATTGGATTATATTGCTCGGGCGTGACGTGACCTATGGCGCTCGCTCTGGGCTCTGGATCGGAAACGCGTGGCGCACGCGACTTGCCAATGTGCCTCATATTCCATGCCCTTTATGCGCCACAAATTATATCGCCGCCCGCCGCCCGCACCAACCGACGTACTCAATCACTGACTACAGCTACATTCCATTTACATGAGGAACTAAGAAACTGAGGGATTTCTTCTCAAATTGTTAAGCCATCCTTCAGCCGCACACAAGATTTTGCAATGCATAATAAAAGATATTAATCGCAAGGGGCATCTATCGTCAATTTAGTACTCAATTCCTCAGTTCCTAAGTTTGTGCGTTTTTATTTGCCCAGGCAATGTTGCCAGATGGCAACTGAAGAAATCCCTCACTTCCTCAGTTCCTCAGTTAAATGGAACGTAGCTTATGTTGCGTAGACCGAAAATCGTAAGCATTCTCAAAACGTTGCAACTTGATTCAATTTCGAAGCGTTAACGAGCATCTGATAAGTTTCGTTTTCGTCTGGCTGTGCTTTTGGGTTCATTCGAATCGAGATCTTGAATGAAATTCATCTCGCTCTAATGTTTCTGGCTTGAGAAGTCATTAAACAGTAGGGATGTCAACATCGATGAAAAACCGGCTTTTTATCCATCGGTTTTTTTTACAACGATCGGTTAATCGACGGAAAATAACCGGTTTTTCTACCATCGTTTCCTCTAAACGATGTCAACGATTTTATTGATTACGGTTTTATCTGAAAGCCTAAATTAATATCTATAAAGCTGCATTTTGATAATTAAATCATGTAGACTGCAAAATATAGAAATTAAATTTTTTAAGAGTAATTAGTAATTTAAACTTAAAATTACTTCAATGTTTGCAAAACACAATAATTCAATGAATAAAACAGATGTACTGCAGAGACAATTTGTGATGATCAGTCTGAAGTTGTTATAACAAACATAACAATAACAAACAATTGTGAAACATGTGCAATCACTTTATTTTCATATTTGAACACGTCCGAACAATTCGAGTTAAGAAACAAATTTTCTTCACTACTTTGATTTCTTATATTTCATAAATGTTATTTTGCTAAAGTCGATTTTTCTACGGGCAAAAAAAAAACAACGTATTTTATTTCTTGCAGTAAGGGTGACTTTAATAATATTGGTCTACGATTTTCTCATCGCACGAAAATGTGAGTGGATTAGAGGTCACTAAAGGTCACTGCAACGATCCGATGTCGAAGGATTCGAGACCGTAAATAATCTTTTATCGATGCAAAAAACGAGGCTTATTCTTCGTCTCGAGGTTAAAACGCACTTCCTTTCTATACTTTCTACATTTTATGTCCATGTCTATATATCCTCTGGTTTTACGGCCACCTAAGGGAGTGGGCATTTTTTTTTTGTTCGTGCCCAACTTCCATGATCAGTAAGTTATTGTTGCGCGGTGCACTTTTTTCACAATTACTCTTTCTCCACTGCGGTGGTGGTGGTGGATATGGTTGCGCTGCGCTCGCTATTAAAACTTTGTAAAAGTCCACCGCCGCCCACACGCGCATAATGTAGTAGCGGCGCGCAACTTTTTAATTATGATAAATTCGCTATACACGAGTATGCATTCGGCGAGGGCCTTGAGAAGATAAATTGATTCGAGCGCTTGCGCTTTAGCCGCATTTGAGGATTTCATTTCGCGCCCCTGGGATCCGTTCTCGCCTATATTGGAATGAGTGTCCTGGGAGCGCAAGACGGGGTTATTTATGCGCCCGTCGCATGCGTGCTTTTTAAATTGCTTCTTTTTACGTGCATTCGTGCGATACTCGCTTGCCGCTATTTATCGTTCTACGTATATTTTCATTTGAATTAACAATACCAAATTATTCAACACGTAATTGCAATCTATATCCTGAATCCTTGCAGTCATCAGTCGTAATACAAATTAAACTACCCTGCAAAGCCTAGTTAAATTCTATTTTCCATTTACTAGTATTGTTAGAAGCTCAATATACCTATACATAAACTCATCAGCAGATCTTTCTTTTATTTCACTTTTTGGATATAGTCTTTCCCCAATTAATGCCACCTGTCGTAATATGAAATATAAAACGTTGGACTAACTGTATGCTATTCAAAACTTTGCCTTCCTTTATCTGCTCCTACATTTATTTACCGACGACACGTAAGCAAGGAAAGATAAATGATTAAAGCTGGTGGCAGACTTTGCGTAAAAGTTTCGATAACGGTCGGTGCTTCCAGCGAAAACCGGAAGCTGCCAATAAATAGAGCCGGACTTTGATGAGATTTTTTGCTTCGCTTTGTTTAAAATATAAGCATACTTAAAACAAAGTGTGATTGTGCATTGAAAAACGTGGTTATAAAAATAAAAATTGTATCACTTGCACAAGCGTTCAAATTATACTTGAACGGAACGTAGAAGTACCGGATGCTTCTATCAAAGTTATTAGGAAAAAGTTTGCGATGTCGGTGAAGCGGCTAGCGTGGAAATAATATCGCGATGAGATTAGGACTTTTCTTCTACGGCTGCGCCAAGTAGTTCTTATCAGCGAGCGTGGACATTGACGGCGCCCCGTCCCGATCTCCTGCAAGTGCATTCAAAGCAGTTTCGCGTACTTCGAGGTATTAGCTTGATTAATTAGTTTCGAAAGAGCGTTGCGAAAGAAAAATCCACTCCGAGGATGTTTAGCCAGCCGCGCTTCGGCGCAGTTAGGAAATCAGTTGAATGCAAATGGATTTTCTTTGAACTCAGCGAAACGCAACTTTTACCATGTTGAATTTTTGCTTTCCCGCCAAGTCAGTAAAAATTCGAAATCAAGATGCATACGTGCAGTTTTTTTCGAAAGACTACTCTTCGATATTTCGATATTCAAACAAAATTGCATTAAATCGCTGTAGTTTTGAATTTGCTTCTATTTTTAAATGAAATGCCTTTTTATGTTTGCCTCAACATTTTTCTGCAATATATATTTGCCTGTTTGTTGCCTATCATGAGGCGGTGAATAATTTAGATACAAATTTGGAAGGTTAGCTCACGTTAGAACGAGTGAAACAAGTCGAAGAGAAGATGAATGCCGAGTGCTTTCTAAATTACTCCGGGTTCGCTTGATGAAACTGTGATGTTCCAGGATACCGTATAATTATCAACTTATTTGCGCATTAACTGGCAGGCATAAGCTGGCTTATTCATGAATTAGTATTTGTAATTTTAGTCTGATAAGTATGAACTTTTAAAACTCTATTATAATTATATATTTAACGTTTAAATTCTGATATCAAGGTAATTCTTTTAAGATATTTTGGAAAATCTGTTTACAAAATCTTTAATTAAGTCAAGAAATTATAATCTTGATTTTATACCTTGATAAGTAAATGTATTAAATATATTTCGCGTCATTTCAAACCGCATGCAAAAAAATATGCTTTGATATATTCACAGCTAAGAAATTACATAATTAATAAAATAGGAGACAAGAAAAGTTGTTTTTTGATGAGGTACTCTCAATTGAAAACCATTTGATTAGATAAACACGTCGATGCTTGAAGTATCCTCAATCCTCCAAAGTTGGCCTCTGCGAAACAATTTGAAAACTTTGAGCGCTGCGCATTGTTTCCGTGTTTAAGAAGTTCCACATCGCTGATATAGCTTGGAAATATTTTGGCCGCAAATGTGAGGAAATCGCCCACAATGTGCCGCTTTCACGAGCGCGAAGAGAATCTCGTAACATGAAAGCTCAATTCGCGCAAAGCGCAGTCGATATTACTCGACAGAATTAAACTTCCAATTGGTTTCACTTCAGCGCACATGTTCACGATACACTAACATTTGAAACTATCGCACATATTAGAAAATACACTACACGCCCGAAATTCTATAAACCGATATGAAAATTGAGCCCTTATCTTAAATATACATACAATAAATACAACGTCGTATTCGTTTTATGTAGTAATTAACTCATAATAAGTTTCAATTCTAGTAGTTTCAGTCTCATTCTGTATATGAATGTCGAATTGAGAAGAACCATTTGAACAATCAAATATCGGAACGCAGAAATCAAGGAGATACCTTCTCAATCGTTATGAATAGACTATTCATCCACAAGGAGTTCCGCAAGAATGATTTATTCTGTGTAAATTGATACTAAATTTGTAATGTCAAATCTCACATCAAGAAAGCGCTGTTCGACTTCGGTTACATTTAAATTAGAAATACTACACTTAATTTTTCACTGTGATAAAAATCAATTAAGGCAATTAACTATTATTATCATAATCTCGAACAGGCAAACTGGTAAGCAGTAGGAAGAAACTTTTAGGGGATAAAATTGAGGAAGACTAAGAAACAAGAAATCAAGGTAGAATGAAATTAAGTTGGAAGAAAATTCGAAAAGCAAGTCACAAAATGGCAAAGCTTCCCGTCGTTTTTTTTGTTGTTGAAGAAAGCGTAATAATGAAATGTAGTCGGGTGCGATCCGAAACACTTACCGCATCGTTGTGATTCCAGTAGATGTACGCGGGCGGTTCCGGACTGTGCCGCACCACGCAGGTGAGGTTGATGGTGCTGCCGCGATCGATGAACAGCTCCGGCCCGCCGACGATCTCCGTATCGGGCTCTGTAATGCAAGAAACGTGCTCTGAATATTGCGCGTGCCAATATCGTGCGCCTAATGGCGGTGCGCCGCAGCTCTCCTCTCCCTTCCACTATACGGAAGGCGAAGAACAATTTGACGATTAACGGGATCGCAGGCTGGATTCTCCTCTCATTGCGCATTCAAATTCGTGCGCCGCCCATTCATTTCGCCTATACCGCCATCTATCCCCTTCAGCATTCACGTGGTCATCCTCCCAAAGATCCTCCACTATAATGGGAAGGAATTATCAATAACGTGGACATATTAAAAAGCCAACTGGGTAATATCACACCAAAATGTGCATTACGCAAAACCCTCGACTAGAATTTATTCGCTGCAAACATTCAATAAGACCCATTTAGTGAAATTAACCTTCTCTTAACAGTTTCTTTTCGTATTTATTTAAGTAAATT
>JAODFX010200018.1:0-15296 GCA_027580035.1 Dorylogaster longipes
GTGCCAGTGATTCCTAATTGTTATTCGTAATAACGAAAGAAGGGGTAAAAAATTGCAATGTTTCTTTAAGACGTGTATTTACAAAAATTGGGACAGCCAATATTTTCCCATGACGAATACTGGTACATAAAATGTGACATTAGAAGTTGAATAAAATAATATTTAAAACTAAAAGAGATTCAATTCTTTAAATTAATGTAGAATATTAATAAACATAATTCTCGCTAGAACAAATACTACAGTTCAGTCTGTATTAGACTTTATATTGCAAATATTGTCTTAGTATGACAATTACTGGGACATTTACCTTAATTATTTATAACTACACTTTTAATAAACTACGTTAAGAAATAAATAAAAGAAATTAATAGGATCGTAAAAACCAAGTGTACTTTATTGCCTTTTGTAATTTATGACTCTGTTCTCACTTTTTATTGCATTCTACTTATTTGACTACATGTAGAAAAGAAGTTGCACAATTAATTTGAAGTTATTAACATGACAGAGTATAAATTCAGATACTTAAAACCACTTTACTCCAGCACGTTTCGTCAAGCACCGTCTATTCGATTAGGCATACGATGAAATTTCCCATTCAGTTTACTCTATCGGATCCATTAAATTTTAATCGAAGGTCCCATGATCAAACTGGGCGTAGGTATCATGTTTGTCTTGCACAACGATTTTTATCCCGGTTAAGGAAATATACTCACAAGAATATGCACAAATCGATTTCAAATGCATCATTAATTCATATCTATTTTTGATAGTAGACGAATGAATAAAAACAATGAACAAAATAATTACAACCGATTTTTGATTGATTTTTTTATCATTGCCTGCTTTTTCATAACGTTACCTACAACAGTAATGCTAGTTAACATTGAAAATACTATATGTTCAAGATTCTAAACAGTCATAATTAAGATATTGATCTATAGAGCACGATTTCTTTTACGTCATGTATGAAATTATTTGAGATCACTTTCTCTTCATGCGCCACTTGTCCATTCCGGATTGTTGCGTAGAAATGCGTGTGACCTCGGCACAAACAACGAAAAGAACTTAAGTCCTTGACACGAGGCAGAGGAACTGGTGCAACACATGGATGACTTTAGTTAATTCACAAGTGAGCTTAACTCAACCAAGTTCACGTCAAGCTTCTAAACATTGCAGAAGTAATAAATGTAGAAAGTAAAATAAGATGTTAAGAAAGAAACACAAATTAAGCAAAAACAAATAATAAATGAAAAATGGAAAAGTATACTAAAAGAAAGATATTTCGAATGAATGAAAAAATTACAAAGAAGGATAGAGCCAACAACGCATGCAAACTGAAAAATTCTTTGACGCCACTTCCTTTATTTATTAAAGCGGTGTTAGACGATGCATTGTAACGCAGTTCTTTTGTATAAAATGAATGCCATTCAGCTTATGACTTTGAGAAACATAGATAGTTCTTTGGTTAAGGTTACTAAACAATTTCGAAGAAGCATGCGCATTGTTTGCTTTTCTAGAATGAAAAATTGAACGCACACTAACAATAGGAATTGTCTATAAAATGAATCAGCGTCAGTCAGCGTTGAGAAGATTAGATTACGTTTATGACGCCATTCCTTCTAAGTATTCACACATAATATACTGATTAAATTCTGCTCTGTAAAAATTTGGTCTTTATTCGGAAGTATAAACATTCTTAAAATGAAAGTGAGCATGGGCAATATACATTCGAATTCCCATTGTCTAAATACAATTCAACGCCGACCCAGAAAGGATTTCACTTTAATAAGTGAATTTTATAGGCATGCGAAGTCTGCTTGCAATAATAAAACAAATTTAATCACAACGCTCTTTATTATTTAATGCAACCATTCTTAATAAACTAAAATATTAATAAACTAAAAATAAACATAGAAATTCATTAAGATTGTTCTAAAGTTCCGAGTTAGTCAAAATAAAAATTCTTCAATCACTTTCTTGGCAAACGTCCAGTTAGCCTCACTTTTGAATGAAGATTGTCAATTTATTCCATAAAAGCTGTATTTTTGCATAAAATAGTAAATAAAAACTTACAATCATGATAAAACACAGATACTGTTTAAAATTATCAAACAAATATTCACTGTTTGTATTCGTTAAATTCAAATAACGCGCCAATTTGTTGTTAATGGAAAACGGATGCTAACCTCTTAACCTCCTAACTCGGACTGCTATTTATTTTCATTATTTCCCAATGTAATACTATAAAAGCTAAACTTGTTTAAAAAAAGTATATATTATTTAAAAGTCTTCAATCTAAGTGTCCGTGTATTTTGAACTCTGCGTTTGAAAACAGCAGAAGTTTCCAGCTTCCAGTTGATTACGTGTTACATCGCAAAAAAATACTGACTTAATTTTTTGAACATTTCTCGTAAAATTCATTCTGCCTCGAAATTTTAACGTCCTTCAGTAAACATTTTAAAAATATCATATAAATTTTCGTAGCTTTTCTTATTTCTAGTGTGATCTCGTTAGAATAACTTTAACGTAGCGGCGTAGTCGCTAAATTATTAAATAAGAATAAGTAACAAACACGGACAATAGCATCTAGTGTTCCAATAAAGCAATATTATTACCGATCTAAAATACGTTCTGAATCCGCTTAAAATTTTAACAAGTTCTTCCAAACACATTTTAAAAATATTCTATAAATTTAGCATTTCTTACGTTAAGAACAATCTTAATATTTCATTAAAAAGTGTCAATCCTCCAATATATACGAAAAACGCCATTATTGGTTCATTTGCGAATGAAATATCGCTCCGTATTTATCTGCGGCAGATAAGAAGCAAATAAATAATTGAATAATAATTTTGTACGGCCGGTTGCGTTAATCTAGATGGGCATAAATCTCTTCGAGATCATCGCCGATTGCGCTACTAATTTATAAATTTTTGGATTTCCCGACGCGGCGCGGCGCGGCGCGATCATTTATTCGCTCGCGTGGTGCGTATAGGCCGACGTTATTAATTGGATTCGATATCTCTTCATCAGTGCACTCGAAAACTCCGAAAGCAGCGATCGCGTTCGACGGGAAAAAGGGAGTGCACTTCCGCCGCGGCTCGAAACTGGAAAAGTTCGGCGCGCTCGGAAGGCATCTCATTAGTCGGCCAGCCGCCCATTATTTTGGGCACACGAGCAATAAATAAAACAAACGTTCGGTAGGTTCGGTAAGTTCGGTGTTTAGTGGCCGGTGTCATGACTGCACATTATCATCCGAACCACCTACCTACCTACGCTCGCACCGATTGCGAGAGCTGGAGTGCGAGTTGTAAGTTTGAAGCCGAGAGAGAACTTTCACCGCACGCCAGAGTGCTTGCTCACTGCGAGTCTAATTAAATTACTTCAAGGTCACCCCCCGAAAATCGCTGAAGTCGTTGCAAGTGTAGCAAGCGTCGACGGCGATAAACTTCGCCGACGTCGACCGAAAGTTATTTCGCCAGGCAGAGTTACAGGTTGCCGATTGTTGTCGCCAATCCATTCGCTGGCGAAATTCCGGAGCATCCGCACGCCGCAGCGGTTTATTTGTCCTGTTCGACAGATCATCCTCGTCCTCGCGCTAATGACTCTCCGCAACTATTCGCGAGCTGCTTGCTTCGCTGTGGTAATCTATCGATTTGCCACAGCATCATCGCTTGTGTCAGACGATATTATTATTTACTCTTTTACTAGTTTTCTTTAGCCCTTATGACACGATCAATTTTTCCGTATATTTTTGTTTCAATTTCTTACTGTGGGAATTATTTAACTAAAAGTTTATCTTTTATTATAATTTAATTGCTGATTCCATTTCCATATACAAAAATACAACACGTTTTATTTTCTAGTCCATTTTCTTGGTGCTTTAGTGGGAGTTACTTGGAAAATTGAGAAAAAAATTGATAGGATCAGACGGGCTTTACAAACAAAATATTGATGAATGTAAAACGTATTCCTACGCAACGCTGCAATTTCGGGTCATATTTATGCTATTTATGTCCAAAAGTACCAATGGAGTCAGAATAAACATTTCTTGACTAACGTTCCGTTAACTTCCAAACAACAACACTTACGAATCAATATTGTCAAGTTTATTGAAACGGCTGATTTTTGCATAAAATAGTCAATAGAAATTCACAATCATGGTAAAACACAGATAATCTATAAAATTATGAAAAAATATTCACAATGCGTATTAAATAAATTCAAATAACGCGCCAATTTGTTGTTACTAGAGAACGGATGCTAAACTATTAACGTCCTAACTTGGACTTATGCGGTTTAGTTTGATTAATTCCTTATGTAATACTTTACATACTTTAAAATAAAAATTATTATCTTCAATCCAAGTGTATTTGGGATCTGTTTCTTATGTCAATTAAATCACAATATGTGTTTGAAGTTTCCGGCTCCCATTCGATTATCTGTTGGAAGTTGAAAAAAAATACAGACTTACTTTTTTGCTAATTCCTCGAAACATACGTTCTGAATTTTAACGTGTTCTTTAGATTACATTTAAAAAATACCCTATAAATTTTCATAGCATTTGTTATATCAAGTGTGATCTCGAAGAACCTTAAACACCTTCATTACATCGCAATTTTAGAATGATTAATGGAAGATATCTGCCATGTATAATGATAAATAAAACAATGCACTGTAAAAAAAGTTTTGTTTTTCTTAAAAAAATATTTGTACAACATACAAGAGGTTATATATTACGCAACTCATTTCACTGAGTATTTGGGGATATAAAAATTAATGCTTCGATGAGTCTTTGAGTCTTCAATACAATAAATTACCTTATTTCTAAATATTATTTCGCGAAGCATTCATGCCATACTATACGGCAAAGATTTTTGAAGAAATCTTTGCCTACACATTGTCAACCCATATATCCGTGACTTGTCTAGGTTATATCATGGCTGGTTAAGCTCGAAGAGCTATAGGAGACAACTCCAACAGGGAGTAAAAATCTTTTGAGCACATTTTCAACCGGATTGTTGTTCAGTTCAACGTTAACGCCGTCGATTTTAAATCACCAAAGGTGTAACTGGCCGAGGGAGCCTGAAAGGAAACGAAGCTTCCGCTTTTGCCATCGCGTACTGCGTCGTTTTTATCTCCGTCTGCTACAGGTGTTTCTGCACTGACCTCCTGGGGTTTCGGAACTATCGGATTGTTATTGAAGTAGAGCGCAATTTCGTTGTCATCGATTAATTGCACCGAAGCGTCTTCGCCGACCTCAACGGGAGGTTTATTCGTCACTTGTGTATCCGCTTTGGAAATAGCAGCTTCGGAAGATGGTGCAGAGGATTGCGGAGAGACAACTACCACCTGCTGAGAGTGTTGGCCTTCGTCATCGACCTGCTTACTGAAATCAATTGGCAGATTTTCGGAAGGCAACTGAAAGTCATGGTTGAGTACAAGTTGGGTTGGTTGTGATTGAGTTGCACCAGTAGTAAGTAGGCCGATTGGTTCGACTGCGTTCTGCGTATTTATCATCATGGTTTTCTGTTGAGGTTGTTCGATGGCCGCGAGGATGGATTGAAGCAAACCGTCGTTTAATACCTGATCGTGGGGAACTGCTACTGAAGAACCACCAGTGCCTGTGGCCCCATCTGCAGGTTGAATCTGCAGAGTGTAGGATCCGTAGGCGCCTTGTAGAGGTATATTATTAAAGTCTATACTCTGTGATTTGATGAGTTCACTGCCGGGAGCGAAGTCTTCTGCCACAGATTTACTATGGCTGCCTACAGGACTATCGCCATGAACAGAATTTAAAGCATTTACAGATGCATCTTTGGGAGCAGTATACGCAGTTTGTAAATCTGACGATCCATAGGAAGTAAGTGGTGCTGATAGAGGTGGGACTGCATTAGCACCAATATTAGTTGTCAATGAGGACAAAGACGCCGTATAGCTTGTTGCTGATGGCACACCGAAGGATAATTGTGGCAATGGTTGATATTTATGCGCACCACAATCATGCGCGATGTTGTTGTGAAAAGAATTGGTACCCAGATGGGTCTGATCGATAGGTTGCCCATTTTGTGTTGGCACACCATATGTGTTATCAATATTGCCCAATTGTGTATTATAACTTGTCAAAGGTGTGCCAGTGCCCAGTGATTGAAATTGTATTGAATTATATGATGTTGGTAGCGAATACAAACTAGATGGTGGTTTAGGGTCAGCGACAGGTGGAGGACTATACTGTGGTCCATTATACGTACCAACAGCTTCGCTCTGAATTATATGATTACCAATTGATTGAATAAGTCCGGGTGGAACTGGATCACGGTACAAGATCGGCTGTTTTGCTGGGCTTTTTGATAGAAGTGGAGTACCATACTGACTGCTTGGTGGTACTCCATAAAGACCATTCGGTGGTATCAAACCAATTCCAGATGATGATAGCGTGAGTGCTTTACCAAATCCAATATTCTGATAGGTTGGATTTCCGATGTTGAAGGATGGCGAGTGAGTTAGTGGTGCACCATATGTATCACCACCTACAGTCAGGCTATTACTATGCCCATGGTTTTGTGAATGGCTTTGACCTCCTTCGCCATTGGGAAAGATTTCGTAGCCGATGCTTTTAACTACAGACAATTGGCCATTGTGACCACCACCAATTCCAGCTGCTGATAGCCCCAGAGAAATGGCATTGTGATCCTGGTTTTGAATATGTGCATCACCGGATGTGCTAATAATAGAGCCTGTTCCAGTGACGGTATTCAATGGCGCACCATATGAATCGCTAATTCCAGCCGAAGTACCATATGATGAGCCCAAACTAAGCGATGATAACCCCTTTCCAATCGCCGGCGGTGGAACGAAATCGTTATTGACTTGAAGATCCACATGGCCATGCGGTTCACTATGAGGTACGCCATACGAGTCGGAAGGAGGACGCGATATCAATCCCGGAATTGGTAGCCACCCATCATATTTAATATCAGGAGGCGTAGGTGGAGCTGGTGCACCTGGATGTGGCGGTCCGTGTGGTACGGGATCTGGTGGACCATACACCGGCCCAGACTGGGTATGCAATTTTGGTGGACCGTAGACTGCCAAAGGTGGTCCGTAGTTTTTCTGCGGCGGTGTTCCATAAATAGGCGTGGGCGACGGTCCAAACTGCTTGGGTGGACCGTACGATTGTTTTGGAGGTGCGCCATATAGTGGTTTTGGAATACCATACTGAATTTTTGGAAGACCATAAATTGGTTTAGGCTTAAAGAATGGTTTTGATGGCGGACCATATTGCGCCTTAGGCGGTGGGCCGTGGAATGGCTTCGGCTTGAAGAAGGGGCCTGGAATCGCAGGCTTCGGTAGTTTTGGAAAATTGCCCGGCAGAGGTGGACCATACTTCAACGGTGGACCATACAATGGTTTGGGGGGCCCGAAATTATTCCTCGGCGGGCCATATTGATTCTTTGGTGGCTGGCCATAGAAATTCTTCGGAGGGCCATAAACGGCTTTCGGTGGGCCAAAGTTGGGTGGCGAGGGTATGATATCGTCTGGTGGTGCAGGATAGACTACGCTGGATGATCCATCATCAGGCACGCCGTAAATGGGCACGGGAAGACTTGGATTATTCGGCGCTGTCGATATGAAACCATCCGATGGTGGGCCGTAATTGTTATGCAATGCGTCTGGAGGACCATACACCTCATGCGGAACGATGGGCGCATCGCGACGATTTGCCCCGGGTTCGCTGCTCTCCGCGATCGAGTCAGCAATGTTTGCTTCGTTAGTTTCACTCAATTTATCGCTGTTGCTCTTCGTAGCTAAGCCAGCACCAGCCGGGCTTTTATTTACTACAGCATTGACACGCGCTGTTATAAGCACTGCATATAGCAGTGCAACGAACATCTGCAAAAGAAACATTCGACTATAGTCAGAATCCATTACGCAGTCAATACTAGTTGTTGGGGAATATTTTCCTATAGCTGACGAGTTATTAATTTAAGTGCCGCTCAGCGAAATGTTGGATAATATCCACTTCTGCGGACACCACATACAAGATTGATGCAATTGACATTATCCATTATACGGACATTCGCGATAGGCAACACAGTGGCTTCAATTTCAGCTTAGTGCGATTATATTTACAGAGTTTCACTGAAACGCTTCCGGCAAGTGGTGCCAGACCATATACCATCGAATTTTCATGCAGCTCCTTTAATTAAATTGATGGAACACTCCACAGACGTAAAATATAAGTTCATCGCATCAAATAGAAATTATAACGCGGAGCATTCGTCAAAGCAATTATTAAAAGGAAAGCAAAACTTTACAAGCAAATAAAAGCGAAATGCAAAAAAAATTACCCGCATCATTCTGACAAATCCACACAATGAACAGAGATATCCTATGGAAGAAACACTTCACTCACTACACACTGCACTCTTGCCGTCAACTAAGCCTACACTACGAGCGACTAAGGAGAGAGAAGAGTGCGCGGTCGAGGCCAGTACTCACGGTGTAGTCATGTCGCTCTCGCCTCAAAAAATAATCCCAATTTTGGGGAGACAGATGATTTTATGCGGCGTTGCACGTTGCGGCGGAGAAGAAATCGGCGGCCCCCCTCTCAACGAATTCGGGGCCACGCCGGTGGGGGGCTCGCGTTCGCGAGCGTCTGAGATCAACGTGCAAAGTCATGGGAATACCACGTCGCGCGACGCGCCGAGAGACGAAGAGATTGAGGAATCGCCGCGTCGCGACCGATCGGAGAAAGTAGGATAGCGAGGAAAGTTGTTTTGTTGGTCGCCGCGAGAAGTATCACATACCGCGATCAGCGCTGTTCGTGCGCTCGCGAATTCGCGATTGCGATTAGCGTCGCCATTTCGCGCGCAAACATATTCGGCCACATTAAAATGGCGGCGTCGCGTCACAAAATGGCGGCGGGCGGTTGCGTGCGTGCGTTTGACCGATGATGGTGCGCCATTAATAATCACAGTTTAGGCATCCATTAGCGTCGAGTTATTCATTCACTTCGCTGCGCTGCACCGCATGCGGTCGGTGGCGGCGGCGGTGGCGGCGGCGATTGCATAAATGTCCTGCATTTATTATCATCGTGTGGCGGCGCTTTCCGGTGCCGCATAATATGCTGGCGAGCGACCGGAATCCGGCGTTCGGTAATCATCCGATATTGAATACATAATGCCGAACATCATGCAATTTCCGTCTTCCCTTGTGCTTCGTAAGCGAGATGGCTAATTCGAAATTACAATCAAAATCGCAATCCGCCAACGCAATCAAACGCAATCTAACAACAATATCATTTTGCATATTTGTGTGCAATGTCCATAGCGTCAAGCCACCGATACAATCAAGGACACTCCAAACTAATTTCATAACTGGGTTGCGCAGTGCGCTCTAGATTTGTTATCAAAAATATGCCTACCATATATTCAATAAACTCCGAAAGGAGTTAATTATTGTTTTCTCTCTGTCTGTCGCACTGTCTGTAACTCACTTGAATTCTTGATATGAGCTTAGATATGGATAGAGCATCAAAAGAGGATCCAGAATTGTATAGGAACCTACTACGTTCTTCGTATCATTCCCGAACTAATCGAGATCAAAGATCGGCCAAATTTTGAACAAGTTTCCAATATTGATATACGAGTAGAACATCAAAAAGTAGAATAGCAATATCTGTTAACCTCATAGCTTATCTCTTACTGTTTTCGAGCTATAGGTGGAAAACGAAATTTATGACATTTCAAAAATCTCAAGAACGGTAGATCATAGAGCAATGTGACTTGGACCATTCAACAGCACATAATATGGCAACAAAAACCTCGCATGGCCAGCGGCTATTTTATTAAAGGGAATGAAAGAAATCGTCAAGTTTCGGTAAAATTTATGCAGAAATCTCGGGAATGGTAATTCGTAGAGTAATAAAACTTGAAACAATCAATAGAATATAAAAGACAAAAAACATATTTATAAATATCCAAAGAGTTCGTTGTAGTATATTCAATACATTGCCATATGTTTTGCATTATTATTAATTTATTAGTTCATACATAACAAAAAGTCAAAAGTCAATAAATATATAACAAAACGATGGAAATGCACAGGCTATGCGAAGTAAATTTATTTGAAATAATATGTTGTTAACATATAATCTATCCATCTATACATATGGCCATCCAACCAGATTACACTCACGCATGTAGAAATGTAAGAATAGAATATTCTCAAGAATTTAAAAGTTTTTGTTTGTTTATTTGTTTGTTTTATTATGATACATTTGACTGCAAATATTGAATATGTTCTGAAAATTTTGCGCTTGTTCTGAGAAAATCCTACAAATGGAGAATATTCTCGAGAATATTTTATATAGCCTATTGTATCACAATTGTTTTAGAAAATAACTCAGAAAATTGTGAAAATTTATTGTAATTCTAACAATTAAATAATTAATAATAGTAATAACAATAAGCAATAAAACCTAATAAATAAAATAATAATAATAATAATAAATTTGTAGAAATTAAAGAGCCTGTCAATCAACTGAAAACATTTGGCTCATTCGAATGTACGAAGTGTTCAAATAAGATCGTTTCATAGTTTCTTGAAGTACACTGCTTATCACGTTCAACTCGGTTGAAACTCGCTAATAAATTAACAGTGCCATTGTGACGTTCACATAACTTCATTACATCATGCACAAATTATGTCTGCATTAGTTTCCTCCATAGCGCCGCCGCTATCAGTCGTCAGGTGGGTGGAACTCAGTCTTGTGAGATAAGGGTATGACAATTATAATGCACACTTCCTCAACGGCTGGGCGCAGCAACCGCCTGCATTGCCGCCTCCATTGGAGATATCCTCTCTGCTCATGTATGCCTTTCGGTCCGGCGCACATTCATAATTTATACCGCCATAATTTATTGTTTCGGATTGATCCAGATACGCGCGTTGTTGCTTCGTTTCTGTCTGCTTCGTAAGCGTGTATGGAGGATTGATCAAAATCTCCGGTCGCCGATAATAATTCGCATGCGGGTGGCAGACGAATTCGCATATCACTGCAACAGTTTTTTTTTAAACTTTTAATACAAATCGAATAGAAACGCGAATTTTAGAACATATTTCCTTAAAAAAAAGGGAACGGTTTTTGAAATGTTGCGGGTTATTGTTGAAGAATACTAGGGCCTTTACCTTAACCTCTAAACAACAACACCTGTGATTATCATGTTTATTTGATAAAACGCTTATTTTCGCAGTAAATAAAATGTCACAATCTTGATTAAATATAGATACTCTTTAAAATGATCAAAAAAATATTCACGGTTTGTGTTCATCAAATTTGAATAACGCGCCAATTTGTTGTTATTGACGAACGCATGCTAACCTCCTAACATTGTAACTCGGACATATGCTATTTATTTTCATTACTACCCAATTTAATACTTATCAAACATTTTCCAAAAATACACATAATATGTACATGCTATATTATTTTTTCTTCTTTTTCTAATATCTTTAATCGAAGTGTTTGAGCATTTTGGATATGTTTCTTATATCTATTAAATCACAACTGTGTTTAAAAATAATAGTTTCCGGCTCCCATTTGATTATGGGCTAAATTGAAAAAAAAAGAATTTTTGGTTTTTTTGATAACTTCTTGTAAAATACGTTTTGAATCGTCTCAAAATTTTAACATGTTTTACAGAACACATTTAAAAAATAACCTGTAAACTTTTGTAGCATTTTTTTTATGTCAATTGTGACGTCTTTAGGACAATCTCAAATCTCAATTATAGACTTTAGAAATTTTATGGAATCATAGCATTCGGTTTTATAACATTCATCCGCATTTTCGTTTGTATACAGCGGAAGGATATGAAGGTGGAAGCAACGGCATCGTCATAATTTTTCTTGTTTATTACACCTAATGGGCAGGTTTTGTGCGAGTCTGTCCGAAGCGTTAGCGTTCGGTAAATAGTTCCACAGCACGTAAAAAACACGGCGTCGTCGCCATTTGCATGCGCTATTTTTACGTTCATAGATCATGCAAATTGTGCATACATGCTGAAACACATTCCGGAGATTATTCCTACTTATGCCCGGCATGCACACGCGCTTCCGGCGCTCCGAGCACGAAGAAAAAGTCACTTAGTTTGGCAATAGACGCTAAATCCCGAGCGCATAAATTCCCGATTACGAGCGCGTCGCGCCGAAATATCAACGCGCACGCAATTTATGCTGGTTTTACAACAAGCGCGCAAGTATTATCTCGGTCGCACGGCCGAATGCCCGCGAAACAGCAGCGCGTTATAAATATTTGATTATTTACCAATACACGCGCCTGCATTCGTTGCAGGGTCGGTATACTGCGGGTACAAAGCAACCGGGACTAATTGCAATGTTTTCCGACTGTCGCAACGTTGTTGTGCGAACCCACATATTTCAACCTCATTTTACTTGTGCGAACCCAGACTGATTGTGAGCCAAATAATGAACATGTGTGAAAAAATAATTTATGCATGGATTGTAAATATGTATCTAACTAGACTAACAACTCACTTGAGCGGACACTTTTTCAAAAATTACATTATATTACATACAAAATGTGTTCTGAAAAACGTGTTAAAACAAAGCATTTTCTAAAACTATGAAGTTATGTGAAATGCGTCGTGCAATAAAATTCTAACAGGATCGCAGATGACAGAATAAATGCTACGAAAATTTATACGATATTTTTTAAATGTGTTGAAATTATTATATGATGCAGAACGTAATTTACGAGAAATTAGAAAAATAAAGAGTATCTGTGTTTTATCATGATTGTGAATATCTATTGACTATTTAATGCAAAAATAAGATTTTTATCAAATAAACTTGACAATCTTGATTCACAGGTGTTGTTGTTAGGAATATAGCTAAACGATGACCAAGAAAACGACTGAAGAATTTCTATTTTAACTAACTTGGTATTGTAGAACAAACTTAAGGGCTCAGAACCGGCAAATATCAATCGAAGGCGCAATAATATATTTCTTAGCTAGATTCAGGAATTTAAAAATAACAGAGCAACTTTAGCATTGGTCAAAAATCCTTTTAAGTTTAAAATTTATATTTGTAGCTCTAAAATACAGTTTGTGGATTTAAAAAACAAAGTTGCATGACGCTTTAAATTCGAACATCTTTGTGTTGAATTGGAAATATTAGAGAAGCAAAATGTGATCTTATTATTGTCCAATAAATTTCTAATTAATTCTAATACTCTTTAGTATTGCGTGGAAAGAGCTCATCGAAACTAAATGCATTTAAAACGTTATTCAAAATTTTAGGCAGGATTTCATTGACAATATGCATTACAGCTGATTTCAGTTCATTGTGAAAAGTGTAAATGTTGTCATTAAGAAGTCTATTTATATTATAATTCACTTCAGTATTGTTCGGCACTAAATTATCGAATTGCATTTTAAGCGTTCCGAATGTCATGTCCTGCACATTGCTTGTAGCCTTTAAGTATTCTATGTTGTTAGTGTTGTTGTAGCGCCTCATATTCCATTCTGTTTTTATTAGCATTGCATCTGAATAAAAGTGAAAAAATTTACAATGAGTAGAAAAAATTGAGTTGACGGTTAGCATACCATATATAAAGTGTAAAACACCTGGAGTGTTGAAGAAAAATAGTCGGCCTTTTGGTATGTAGTTGGATTGCAGACGGATTGCAGGTCCTTTCAGTTGCAAATATAACTGAATGCTATCGTTTGATATAGTGCCATCCCAAACTTCAGGTTTCATCGAACTGAAACCATGTATATGCACGTTGTCTAGAAGTGCGTTTTGTTCGTAATTCTTAGTCGGCGGAAATTCTATTTCCATCCGTGAACAACGGATCGACCGGCATGATGTTTATTTCTTCTATGCCATCCTTCAACCTTGGCGTCAACGTGATAATATTGGCACAGATGCATTTAATTAACTCTGGATCATTGCGCTCACAAATCTTGAGTCCTTGGGCTCAATTTTATCACATAATTTTTTTTATTTCACCATTTGTCTAAGACACTCATAAGATAAATGATAAAAAACATAGATATTCTTTTAAATTATCAAAAAATACTTTTGATTTTAGTCATTCAAATTACGCGCCAATTTGTTGTTACTAGAGAACACCTGCTAACCTCTTAAACTTCTATCCTAATATTTAAAAATTATATAAACTTAAAAGACTTCTGGCTAATTGTAGGTGGCTGTATTTTTTTGATCTGTTTCCTACGTCAATTAACTCACAATCCGTGTTTGAAAACAGCTGAAGTTTCCAGCCCCCATTTAATTACTTGTTAAATTGAGAAAAAATACATACTTAGTTTTTGGCTAATTTCTCATAAAATACATTTTTAATAAGAACACATTTTAATACCATATACATTTTCGTAGTATTTATAATGTCAATAGTGATCATGTTAGAACAACGTTAACAGTAGTAACGAATCACTTTAGATAACTAAAAAGTTGAAAGCAGGACTGCCACTATTTTCGTTATTCTTGTTAATTTGTTTTAAAGAACGCCGATCCCGTTTAAACGGTCAAATATTAATAAAAAATTATGCGTTTTGTATTTTTAGTAGGTGTCTTCGGCCCTCTAAAAATGCCAGATATTATCAGTATAAATAAGAATTTATTCTTTTATTAACATAGGAAAAATAGCTTAAAAATAGGTATGAAAAGCAAGATTTGTGTTCAGCAAGTCTTAGTAACCTACGAACGCTAAAATATGATTTTGAAATTAAACGCGAAAATTTTGTCCAAGTATTAACGTCTTTCATAGCATACCTTGAGGTATGAATTGTAAAGAAAAACTATTATGCTAAAATGTTATGCTCCTAGAAAATTCGGTCAGTAATCACTTTAATTAGAAATTTTGTTAAAGTTATTTAATGTGTGTATTTAAAAGTTAATTAAAAATAGAACGTTTCGTAAATGTTCCCTTACGTTTCAAATATTTTTATTAATTTGTCGTTGAAATGCAATAAAAACATTTGTTATACATTTTAAGTCTACGTCTTAGTGTACTTAAATAAACTGGACGAGTTGTGTTAAAAAAAGTGCAACATATATCATGACGACGTAGCAACGTCAACCACGACAAAATTATTAAATACCTAGAAATGCGTTTCCGTAATTAATTACTCGTCCGTTGATGTGCGGTAGGCGGTGATGTGTTCATACGTGATGCTGAGTCATGGTCGATGCTTTTTGTGTGATTCAAAGAGCGCTTTTTCACCGGCGGACGGCGCACGAGGCAG
>JAODFX010200128.1:0-15290 GCA_027580035.1 Dorylogaster longipes
GTTAATATGAATTATTAGATTATATTAATATCTTCGTAATATGAAGAAATGTTGATGTCTTTGGTTCGAATAGGTTACAATAACAGTTGTGTAGCTTCGTAATATGATTGAGCATTGGTGATGAGTGTTACGTTAAGAGTGATTGCATATTTTTTGAATTATTTAGGTGAGTACGACGCAGCGGCCTGTGCCGCTTGTTCACTACCTGTACACAGGCACGTCGGGGGCGACGAAGCATCAGCGCTTCCGCATCTTGGACGATGATGGCTGGCATGTCGCCGGCTACCAACAGGCGAAGGGGACGCTTAGTGGGAGCACGCGGCCGGTAGTGCGGCCGAAGCAGGAACAAACAATGTGGCATGCACTTGTCGACCACCTGCGCACGCACGACCTGCTGCCCGTCGTCGTCTTCACGTTCTCGCGTGCAAAGTGCGACGCGAACGCCGAAGGGCTCCGTGCGCTCGACCTCACCACCGAGCGCGAGAAGTTCGCGATCACGCGCTTTTTTGAGGAGTGCGTGCGCAACCTCACCGAGCCGGACCGCGGCATCCCGCAGATCCTCCGCATGCGCGACATCCTACGGCGCGGCATTGGCGTGCATCACAGCGGGGTGCTACCGATCATCAAAGAGATCGTCGAGATGCTCTTCCAGAATCGGCTGCTCAAGCTGCTCTTCGCGACGGAGACGTTCGCGATGGGCGTGAACATGCCGTCACGCACTGTCATCTTCGACTCGGTCGTGAAGCACGACGGCCACGAGCGTCGCCAGCTGCTGCCGGCGGAGTACATCCAGATGGCGGGGCGCGCCGGCCGCCGCGGCAAGGACGCGCGAGGCACCGTCATCATCCTCTGCAAGGGCGAGCTGCCACCTGCCGCGCACCTCCAGGAGATGATGCTTGGCCGGCCCAGCCAGCTAACAAGCCAGTTCCGCATCACATACGGCATGGTGCTAAGCCTGCTGCGCGTCGAAAGCCTCACCGTTGAGGGCATGATGTCGCGCAGCTTCCGCGAAGCGGACCATCAGAAGAGTATGGTGCAAATGCGCAAGCGGTTGAAAGCTGTCGAGCGCACGCTGCACGACGAGCACGCTGAAGAGCTTCCCCAACATTTGCAATCACTCGCACTCTTTTACGATCGCGCACGTCAATATCTCGACGTCCGAAAGCAGTACATGGTGAGTATATCACATCAAGATGATCTGTCGCTCAATTTGAAACCATTTCGCAGGATGATATTATCGCTAGTCCCAAAGCTTCGAAGGAACTCCAACCTGGAAAGCTCATCCTTATCACGCACTCCAATCACGTTAACAAGTTGGCGCTGATACTTTCGCAGTCGAAACGGTTGCCCATCTCGTTCCGCGTGCTCGTGCTTACCGATGAAACCGATGGCGATGATGCCGCTGCTACTGCTGGCGTCGACGATGAGAAGCAGGATCGTTGGTATAAGATGTTGGGGCTTGCACGCGATACCGTCTACGTGCCATTGCAGGCAAGCGGCACGCATGCGGTGCTTAACATAAACGCCAGCGATATCTTCGTCGTGTGCCGACGCCGCGTGAAGCTCGATGGGGAGACAGTGCTCAAGGATTGGGATAAACGGCAGATCCCACGCTTTCGCCGCGACGCGCCGGGCCCCACGTGCCGCGGCGCCGTCGAGGAGCTGATTAAGCTGACGGCGGAGGCACGCGACGAGCGCCGCCTGCAGCTGCCGCACGGCGATATGGACTTCAACCGCGACATGCGCATCGTCGAGCACGACCTCACCGAGAAGATATTGCGGCTGGTCGCGCTACGTGCGGACGTCGAACGCGACCTCGCCGGCCTGCAAGTTGCTAACCTGGAGGCGCTCTTCGGCGTCGTCTTCCGCCAGAAGAGCCTCGAGGACGAGCGCGACTACCTCGCGCACATGCTCTCCGACGCGAGCATGGCGCTGTACCCCGACTACGAGAACCGCATCCAGCTGCTGCGTCGCCTCAAGTATGTCGACGCGCAGAATCGCGTCGAGCTGAAGGGGCGCGTCGCCTGCGAGATGGGCATGAATGAGCTGCTCATCACCGAGCTGGTGCTGCGCAACGTGCTCACGAAGCTCAAACCCGCCGAGGTCGCCGCGCTGCTCTCGTCGATGGTCTTCCAGGCGAAGACGAACACCGAGCTCGCCGATTTCGAACTAACCCCCGAATTGATCAGCGTTCGTTTGCGCGCCGCTCGCGTTCTCTGCGTCTAACTGCGCTGTTTCAGGGCATGAAGGAGATCACCGAGATCTATCAGGAGATTCAGCAGCTCGAGGTGGAATACCAAGTGTACAGCGACGACTTCAAGGACCTGAACTTCGGCTCCGTGCACGTTGTCTACGAGTGGGCATCGAACAAACCCTTCGCTGAGATTATGGTGCTTACCGACATCCAAGAGGGTATCATTGTGCGATGCATTCAGCAGCTGAACGAAATTATTTGCGATGTCAAGAACGCTGCAAGACTTATTGGCGATCCAGCACTGCACAGCAAGATGGAAGAAGCCTCAACTGCCATCAAGCGTGACATTGTATTTGCTGCCAGTTTATACACACAAAGGGAATCAACAGTTGTAAGTTAAAACAGACACAAATTGCAAACAGTTTTATACTTATTACAAACAATCATAACTTAATTTGCATGAATGATTTATTTAGCACAATGTGAAAAGAAGCAACTTTATGACTATGTTACAAAGCACGTTGATCATTGGTGGGATTCAGTGCACCTTGACCTTTTGATACATCACTAATGCATTGCCAAGAACCTTCTAATGCTTGCTTCCATAGTGTGATCTTGTTATCTCCACCTGATACAGCTAAGATGTTGCCATTCAGTGACCAGCTTACATTCCACACAACATCCTCAAATGTGTGCAATACTGTTGAGCTCCAGCTATGGCAGTCTTCACTCGTCCATATCACAACTCGCCTGTCCTGTGAACAGGTGGCAATAATATGCCTGTGCAGGCCGATGGATGGCGCCCATGCCACATCTCGCACCCAGTCTGAGTGCACTTCCAGCTTATGCTCCTGTACCCAGTGATCGCCCTCCTCTCGCCATATCTTTACCAAGTTGTCACAGCCACCGGAAACCAGGCGTTTCTGCAGTGCGACGGCCTGCGTGTTATCAAAGGCAGGCTCTGGAGTGATTGCAGGGCACCAGCTGACTGCATTGCAACCAATTGTGTGCGCATTCGGAATCTTCTTTGCATCCCAAGTGTTCGTTTCACTTTGGTAGGTGAGCACCGAAATGGTGCCATCGCTGCTTCCGCATGCCAACAGCAAGCCGAACTCGGAAGGTGCAAACTGCACCGAGTTCACGCTTGAGTCGTGGTTGGAGTACTCGTAGTACTTGCTCCACTTGCCCTGCACTTCTCGCCAGAGGACCACCTTGCGGTCGTAGGAGGAAGACGCCAGCAGGTTGCCAAACTTGGGGTGGCTCCATGCGATTTGCCACACGGGCCCCGAGTGTCCCTTAAGGTCGCCGATTAAATTATGGGCCCCATTTTTGATGTCGTACACCTTGACAGAGTGGTCGGAGGAGCATGTCGCCAAGCGCAGCCCGTAGTAGTCGACCTCAGCGTCGTGGATCATATCCTCGTGACCTGTGTCGATCGAATTAAGGATTGAAGTCATGTTGGCTTTCTTTTGTGGCTGCCTCCAGGTGTAAACACTTGATAAAATAACTCGATACGTTCGAATCTGACGTGGAACTTGCCGCAATGATAACCTCACTTTTCGCTTGGAATTTCTTACAGTGCTCTATAACATGTGGGCTGCAATCAGAAAAATGTTGAGAAGAAGGTATGGTTATCGGAATTATACAGCTTTTTAAATTCTTCTGAAGTCCAAAAGTTCACTGTGTTGGTAGCAGAGTGTGTTAAATTTGCATTTGCTAACCTGTGGGTTTTAAATTTCTAATTAAATGTTACGCTGTTGAGGTTGGCTGATTTAACTGATAGGTTGTTAGATTTGTTTACAGATGTAGAGAATAACACAAAGGTTTTTTTTTTAATCAGAAGTTAAATATTTTATAAGATTTCAAATATATATTCGGCGTATAATTTAAACTGTTGAAATTCATTGCAAGTTAAAATTATTCAATTTGTCGAAAGTAAGATAATATCTCTATTATGTGAAATGTTTTATTGTAAAGTTGAAAGAAACTTGCTTAAATATGGATTTACACTTTTATATGATCAAATTTTAAGCATTTTAATCATTTCAGGCGTATTTATTGTTTAGGCAACTTCATATTTTGACATCTAATTTAACATATCTGTTTCTATGTTGTATGCAACTATCAAGACGAATCAAGACTATGAATTCGACAGTTAACGCCATTTTAGAGTAACAGGTGTTTCTGTGCGGAGTGATTGTCGTGGTTTTCGTCGGTTTCTTACGCGTTTAGTGAAAGTGTTTAGGTAGAAACAATTTCGGCGATAGTTTGGCAGCATGAAACTTGGTTTGTGTCAATCCTCAAGGTGTTTTTCATATCTCAATAAGAAAACGATGTGCATAGATAGCATGTGGATGTGTAGCACTCGTTCTATTGGAATCTCAACGGCTATAAATTTTGCACGCGGAGTGTTTTCAAGTTCACTTCTCGCGCAATGCTAAACGCGTTGCTATCATGCTGGAAACAGATCAAAAGGAGCGTGTGGGGATGCTGTAAAAGATGATCTCGAAGTGGGTCGCACGCATATGCAATCGCAATTCGGTGCAAATCTTCTGCGTCGCGCTTCAGCTCAAAGTCTCTGCCGGCGACATTCGCAATCAGCAATCTTAAATCCGCGAGCGGAGGCGGCGGCACAATATCGGCCAAGTGATAAATACCGCCACGCTGAGCGCAAACATCGCGTCGGTAAATCATTCACGTGCGCATTTCATGTTTAAAATAAACCGCCACCGCCGCCACAACCGCCGCCGCCGCTCGTAAACTGCGCACGTACGTTTACGGTGGCGGCGGAACTGCTCGCTTCCATCAGCAGCGAAAGGTATGCCCTATTAATTAAGAGCACCAAGTTTTCTCTAGTTTTGTTGCGCAATTAAGCCGTTGAATTATCGCGCAACGCCCCCACGGCGTCGCACGGCGCGCACATTAATTAACGCATATCGATGTGACAGGACATTGCTAGATGGCGCCACCAGTCGCTCACATTCGTACGTTAGACCAGCGTTTCTCAAAGTTTCATCAGCGAATTTTGTTTGCGACGTTCGCTAAAATATGTTTTAGCAATGCTAGTTAGTCTGTCTTTCTCTGATGCTCCTGTAATTTCGCAAGCTGAGTCCAAATCTGAGCTTACAAACCCGATATCTCGAATAGTTTTCGGGTTATTCGACCTCAAATCAAAATTCAAAATAATAAACGCAAAGTTTCTTAAATTGTGAAACACATTCAGAATTAAAAAATTAAAAGAAGAAATTCGCTGGCTAACAAGGCTTGAGTCTTCTTACTCGTTTTCTTCGGCCCTACAATTCCAATGGAATTCTTCCAAACAGAGCCCGTTCTCATTTCTTCGCTTTTTCGCTTCTTCGCTGTTGTCTTTTGCTTTGTCGTCGTGGCGTCTCATCGTTGGTGTCTCGGTTTCATCTCGGATGCTTTCGAACAGCGCCAGTGACGACGAGCGTCATGCGACGACGGTCTTCGTTCGGTCCCCCCGTCTCTCCGTCTATAAATACGTGCATAACGTGCGCTCGTTTTTCACGCATGCGCCGACAAAAACGCCGCTGCGCATGCGCACACGCTCCGCCGCACTTGCGCAGAGCACATTCTGAGCACGAAGGTCGCGACGCACGGCAATCAGCTCAGCATGTTTCAATGCCGTGCTTCTTCCTTTCAGCGTCGTCGACGAATTTCAACGTGCTTATCAATTAACGATGCGTCGAAACGAAATATTTTCACACTTGACTGCGCGATCTAAGCGTTCTCGGAATGCCCGTTGCAATTTCGCAATTACCTGCCGAAGTGCAGAAGAGTGCAAATCGTCTTTAATAGGGTTTGCGCTCTTACGCGATGGCTATGGATGAACGTTCGAAATGGAAGCATAGATTTTATGCAAGATGAAATTGCTAAACAACAAATTGCCGGCGTAATTTTACACCGTTTACGAAGAATAAATTCCGTAAGTTAGCAGCACCGCCTTCTCTTCACGAACCGTGTAATTGCGCACTGCGCGTAGCCGGCGATGTCGAAATGAGATAAGAAATGCAACAAACATTCATCGACAGTTTTACACTGCATAAATTTGGTTTTACGATTGCAATTTACATGATTTTCACCTAATTCTCTCATTATCAAGTGGTTTAACCAAACGAATTTGATGAAAAATATACAAAACAAAGCTTAAACGTTTCGATTGAATCAACCAATGAAAGTTATTCTAACCGTCATGAGCTTTTGTTCGTGATGAAAATGCGTATTGAAATAGTCAATTCAACCGTTAATTTCGCTCCGTGTAGCAATACGGAGAATAAAATCGCTACGAAGGAGATTTAACAAGATGAATGATTCAATTACGGCATTGAAATATTGGGCTTGTGCATCGAAAGTCAGCGAAGCACCACGCCTCGAGAGCGTTTTGTCAATCGGTGTTTGTCATCATCATCAATTAAATACACTCGCCGGCAACCGGTTCGTGTCCATCGATTCAATTCGGGCAGGGAATAAAGCCTCGATAAACGCGGCGCCATTGATGCATCGCTAATGAGCGATTCATTCTGCTCGCTTCTTTCCTCGCGCTTTGTTTCGCTGCGTAAAAATAGCTTCCGACGTAAAAGCACCACTCGACCGACAATGGCTTCCCGAACCGGATGTGGCGTGTGCGCATGCAAAGCGGATTAAACAAATAGTTGCGCAAACATTTACACATCGATTTTTCGCGTGCTCGCGCCGCTCGTAAATCACACCCAGCGCATTTCATAACGGCGACGCCGATCGGCGCAGATTAAACTTGATTCAGCGTGCCAGCGCGCAGCGAGAAGGGGATGGTTGCTGGGTGCAAGAGTGCGGACGTTATTTGCGCAATAATGCATTGATTCAATTCAGCGACATCCGCTTATGAACAACGTCGTGGCATTTAATTGAATTTCCTTATCTGCATCTCGCAGGCGGGCGGGCGCTCTTTGTTTCGCTGGGTGTTTGGTCTGGTCTAAGCATCCCTCTCACCTTCGAGATTGTTCGCTAGCCGGCAATAATGTAGGTAATCGTGAGAGATTGGGAATGCGAACGAAATCCGACAAGCGTGATAATGGGCATTGCAATGCCTGCCATCATCCGCCGCTCGCGACGCTTCGCGTTCCAACCAAGACAAATCGTTCTTAACACAATGCGTCTTCTTTGTAATGCAGGCAATGGAGGACGAACGAAGGGATTCGATCCTCACAAAAGTAAATTACATAACGAGTATGGTAAATGGCATATTACGTGCAAGTAAAGAAGTTGCATGTAATTTATTTACAATACGAGTTGTGTACTTCGCTTTATCTATGATCAGTGCAGGTGAAAACTTACTGCAAAAAAATGAGAACGGTGAGAGGCAATCTCACAATATAACGTGTTAATTTGATTTAGCTTGGAGTTAATGTTATGTGAGTTAAAACTGATCCGTGCGATTTTCGTACGGATGACATTAGAAATCATGGGCGTAGGCGGGGGAGGGGAAGGGAGTGCTCCATACTGGTTCGCCAAAAATACCCAAAATGTTGTTGTTCTTAATTCTTGCCCCCCCTTCCTCCTTACTGGACGAAGTTCCTAGCTACGGCTATGTTAGAAACCGGACAATTTCGACATTATTACATAACGACAGTTCGAACTATGTGTAAACAAGCAGTTGCGAATGTTATGTGTTGTGCGTAATATAGGGTTTTACGTAGTGGTCGTAGATAAAAGCTACGTTCCATTTAACTGAGGAATTTCTTCAGTTGGCATCTGACAACATTGCTTGGACAAATAGAATGCGCTGTGTGCGGCTGAAGCATGGCTCAAAATATGACTAGACAGTGTTGCCAGATGGCAACTGAAGAAATCTCTCAGTTCCTCAGTTGCAGTTGCGCACTGATATCTTTTTAATACGTTTGCTAGCAGTGGTGAACCGCTGCAAATCGGAGTCGATTGTTAATTATTGTTGTTGTTTGCTTGCAGATCTCGGCTGAATGTGGCGGTGAAGGAGTCCCTCATCCAACGAGTGCAAAAATGGCCGTGATCGCATGGGCGATGGTCGCCCTGCTGGGCCTCGTGCACGCGGATATCACTCCCGCAACCACCCAGGCCACCCGTAATAGCACGCTCAAAGGGTCCGTGTCGGTGATACCACACGACGCGCATCCCGGCTATAGCATAACGAAGTTCGACGCGGGGCGTGCGCTCAACTATAAGCTGCTGGAGAACGGCTTCTCGCAGTTCTTCACGATGCTAGCGGATGGATCGATCATGACGATCTCGGACCTCACGCCGCTCGTTAACCGACCCATTGATCTCACCGTGGTGGCGGAGAGTGCCAATCATACAACTACCGCGCACACTCTGCAGCTGTACGTCCTGGATCGTAGAAGCATGCTGAGCTTTCGAACCGATAGTGTGGACATCATCGGGCGCGTCGTGGAGAACGACCCCGCACATGAGCGCGTCGCCGGTGTGCCTATGCTGGCTGTCACCGCCGGTCTCAACATGCTCCCG
The DNA here is from genome assembly GCA_027580035.1 of Dorylogaster longipes. Classification (NCBI taxonomy): domain Eukaryota; kingdom Metazoa; phylum Arthropoda; class Insecta; order Coleoptera; family Staphylinidae; genus Dorylogaster; species Dorylogaster longipes. The sequence continues at coordinate 8,693 of JAODFX010200128.1, forward strand.
ATCACCTACAGCATCATCGGGGGTAACATCGCGCAGACCTTCGAACTGCAGCACAGCCGAACGCTTGCCACCGGCACAAACATGACGGTCCGCGATCCCGATGGGGGAGTGTACATTGTAACCGGCCAGGTGCTGGACAAGGAGGACATGGACCGATACGTCCTGACCATTGAGGCGACCGACTCCACCGGCATCAACAAGGCCGTCACGAACGTCGTCATTGTCGTTGAAGACGAGAACGACAACAGTCCGGTGTTCACGCAGAAGGTGTACCGCTTCGTTGTCGGCGACGGCGACAACGACGGTGACAACATCACCGCGCAGTGGAAGCGCTTCTCGCCGATTGGCAAGGTGGAGGCGACCGATGCCGACGGCGATAAGGTCGCCTACCGGCTTGTCACGCCTAGTAACTTCCTCGTCATCGTGCCGCAGACGGGCGACCTTCTCCTCACCGAGGAGCCCGTCGAGGAGCTCGAGCTGCAGCTCGTCGTCGAGGCGCACGACCTGCGCACGCCGAGCCGCACGTCGCCGCGGCCTGCACAAGTGATCTTTCACTATAAACCGCCGGCGGCACCGAAGGTCGACCTGGACCTCGACCTGCAGTCGCTCGAAGGCGGCGTCGAGCTGCATCGCAGCAAACGCCGCGTGACGCGCGCCGTGCGCCCGACGAAGCGCATCGAGTTCACCGAGTCCGACGGCGAGACGGAGGGTCGCAACGTCTTCCAGCTGGAGAAGGAGACCGATCGGGAGACGTTCAAGATTCGCGACGAGAATCCATGGGTGACGGTGGAGCCCAATGGCGCGGTGCGCGTCAAGCGGAAGTGGGACTATGAGGAGCTGGGACCGGAGAAGACCATTGACTTCTGGGTCACAATTACCAATGCCGAAAAAGGCGGTAAGTCACTTACATTCTTACTGGAAGCTGATGCACGTTTGTTTGTATTTTTACTGTAAATGTTATTCGCGTTAATCTGGTGTTGGGGGCGATTTACATGCGCTTACAAAGTTCGCACGTCCTCGCAGCGCTGCGTGAAAGTTAATATTTATGCCCTTTTCGGCAACTACGCGTTAATTATGGGCGCTGCGGAAAATTCTTAAAATGTCATAAATACTTTTCGCAGCGCCATTGCGCGAATAGTAGAAGTTGCGCGTTGGTTCGGGCTGGGGGAAATTTAAAAGCATTAAAAAGTTGAGCCGCCCGCCGCGCGGTGATTGTAGCTGGCATTAGTTTGCGCACACAAACCACCACCCAACCGACGCCCCCGGCCGCCCCGGGCAACTTCGAGAACACGAACCGCCGCCACTCGCATTTTTCTACGCGTTGCTATGAAAAGCTTAGGTCCGAGGCCCCATAAACATGAATAACTCGCGTCGCCGCAGCGCCGGCGCCGTCGCGCGGACAAACATGCAACTAATGAAAATTTGATGCGCAATTTCGGCGGTCTGTTGGTTTTTAACCAAATGGCGATGGCCTCCAACGAAGTTAGAATCAACATACAACAACGAAAATTACATGAAAACTTTTCGCCTATTTGCGAGGGAGGGGGGGGGGGAGTATTGATTACGACAACAAGCGTTGTTTGATGCCTTTTTGAGACTCGCTTCCGGTCAAAGACCTCATTGAACCCTACCTCTTGAGCAAATCTGTCCTATCGTCTATTAGGTATTCGTTTCTTTCCATGAAGAGTTTAAATGGGAGATTCTTTGCGGCGACTTAACCATCCAGGATCCTCGCTTTGCGTTTGAATTATGTCTGCTCTCCGGCGCGTTTATGCCACCCTTGGGGGGGCCAGCACAGGAAGACCTGCTTCCAACTGCATTGGGAGGGCGGGGGAAGGGCAAGGCGATGGGCGGCGGCCGCCGGAAACCACGCGCACTTAGCGACGCTTATTTATTATGATTAAGATTTCGTTGTAATTGTACGACACTGTGCCGGAAAAAGCATCTCTATGTAATCTTGCAGTTGTGGCCGTTAACGGGCATTTAACACTATGTACATTTTGGCTATTGACCCTGGGACTACAACTCAGTGGCCCGAACATTTCGAAATCGAATTGAAATTTTTACAAGCCTCATTTCAAATGTAAACGTGCAAGCTTTGAAAGCTTGCATATATGGAACCAGACCGGTTTGAAGTTAGCAACAAAAACACAGTCTTAGATTTCTTTCTCATCGAAAAATAGCGTCAATTTCATATCTCCTATTATTATTCTGCGAATATTTCGCAGTGTAAACCTGGATTGAAGAATTTCTACCGTTCGGTACTTTATCGGTCCCTAGCTGAGTTTGGTATGCAAACAAATTTCTATTCAATTGAGTTTGGTAGCAAACTTCAGCCTGATTCTTCGAACTAGTAAAGTCGGAAATTTTACTGGGAAAACCGCGTTGGTATGAATGATCTGTGAGTGGGCTAAATATAAATAAATAACATTTGGATACGTCTTAATTCGAACTGATCATCCTCAGTTATGATTTGGATGGTGTGCAAATGAGAAAACATTCGAGGTGATGATTTGCAGCGTTTCGTTGTCAAGTTGACGACGACAGCTGGCGTGGTGTAGTGATGAAAGGTCGTTTACATTCTGCTTGGTCATGCACTGCAGCGGCAGTTAACGCCCGTTTAGCATTGCATTACGTACGGCCAGTGTCTAAATTAATTAATATGAGGGCTTGTTAAGTTTACAATTAGATTTTTATTGCTCGAGCATTGCGCGCGCGCTGGATGGGAGAGTGATGCAAAGAGAAATGGAGAGCGAAGGAGTGAGAAAGAGAATAGACGGCAGCTGCTGCAGACTCACATTTCTCGTGTAAGCGATGCGAAGCGAAAGGCAAAAGGCGAAAGGTTTCACGCTGCGCACAACAATCAATTCTACTAGCCGTCAATTAACTGCTTTGTATAATTTAGAAATTAGTCGTTGACGATGTTCACGATATTAATAACTGCATTCAATTCAGCATAACAATTGTAGGCAATAGGGTTTTGAAATATTTGAGGAATCGAACGAACCTAACCTATCAAACCAATCTCTCATATAATCTAACCTAAATCGTGTGCCCAAAGAAAGTGCTGGTTGCAGTGTGAGAGTCGTAGAGAGGTCAAGATGGTAATGAGTTCCGAATGATTGAAACGAATGCGATCCATCGAGATATCTCGCTGCAACCGACCTCAGCTCTCGTGTTCATGCCCGTGTAGTCGTGTACGTGCTCTTGTGCGCGATCCCGAACAATACCTTCCTTCCTCGGGGCGGATGGTTAATGGCATGCCTGAATGGTGAGCTGGTTGCTCGCTCGCGAACAACAACAACCTATCGCCGGCGAACATCGCGCCAGCATCGTGTCGCGCCATCTATCATCACGCTGCGACGTCGGACGCCGTGTTCTAGGTCACGAGACGCAACCCGCAAGATGAAGGTTACACCTACGTTTGCCTACATTTTGCCTACGTATTGCTAGTAGCTGATCGGGGAGTGCGATCGATAGATGGCGCTGATAGTTGCTCTGTTGGTTGGAGCGGTGGCTGCGTGAATGTTTAATGCTTCCCCAATGGCTTTTTGATGTACGGTAATATATCCGACGTCACGTGGATGTGTTGCGTTCCGCACGCTTTGCCCGAGACATATTATAAATAATAGATATTCGAAAAAGTTTGGCAACACACAACGCACGCCACAATTTCGACCGCCGCATGCAAGTTTGAAGCACGCCGCACGACGTGCTTTTTACTTGCCGCTTAGTTTTCGATGGCGTGCCGGTGAAGATGGCGCCGCCGCTGGCGTTCGGCCAATTCTGGGCCACCGGCCATTGTTTCGACGGCAACCATCCGCGCTCCATGCATGTTTACGTCGGTGTTACGGTATGCAACCCACGCCAAAGGCGAACGTCTTCAAAGGGAGGACGAAGTGAGGAGACAAAAGACAGGTGACGGAGGTTATAGAGGAGCAAAAGACGTATAGCCCGGGGGTGGAGGAGGGGAGAGGATGTCACTGCGGCAAAGTGGATCGATGCTTATCGCTTGCGTGCGTGCAACCACGTCACGTCATATCAACGGCACTTGCAACAGCCTGCCTGCCTGTCGCCAGATGGCGGTGATGCGAAATTCGGTTCGCACCTTGCGCGGCTGCTCGCGGTTTACGAGTACGCGGATAAAGTTTCGCCTCCGATTGTCGAGTCTCGTCCGTATCAATAGGTAATTATGTGAAAGCCCGCTGGGAATGCGGCCCGCATTCTTTACGACTTCTTTCTGCCCGTCCTCTATCGGGGAGCAGTGGAAGCTTTCACTCTAATCAAGTTTTCCGTCGGCGCGCCATGAATTGTAAATCTGCGCGCGGCGAATGCTCGGGAACATCAAACGGCGAAATTGCACGTTAATTCGCGGACGCCCGCGCTCCAAACGCAAACTCCTCGCTCATTTCCCGATCGGCGCTTTGGCGCGTTTTCCGCGTCGCGGAATGCGTTTGAAAGGTGTCTTGGCGAAAGTGGACGTTTTTCGCGAAGGACTTGCGCGCTTCGCTGACGTTTCGCGTGCGTTTGGAGGGGCGGGGGTTGAAGTGGTGGTGGCGGTGGCGGCGGCGCACTCGCCGCCTCCCCACCGGCGTGTTCTTTCGCCGACGCGATGTGCTGCGGTTCGGGCGTGGCTAAAATCAATATAGCACAGATAGCGTAGCAACCGGCGAAGAAAAATGAGCCAACAAAGGTGGTATGCGACCAGCCGATTCTCCCCCACTCCCCCCTGTCATCCATCGTGCTAATTCCTTATCCTATTTGCATACATTTCCGCGATGTGTGTACCTCCAGGCAATCCAATGAATTAACAAGCTTTTTAATCTTGGAAAATGCGCAAATGGCTTTTCCATTAAATTATCCATCCATTCCTCTTTGGGATAATTACCGTACATATAATGATAATGCTTGCAAACTTGTTCGTATCAATTAAGGTTTTCAGTGGCGACATAGTCTTACCAAGATTGTTAAGAAAATGTGCGAAGGGGTGGAAGCATGAGAAGCTTCTTGCGGCTCGGAGATGGTTGCTTCCGACGGGGACTGAAAATGCGCCTTTATTAGCCGCGTCGAGAGAACTCAAAGGGGAAATCAATAAGACAATCAAACTTTTCTATGCTGCGATGCAGGGATGCTGCCAGCTCAAGCGGCTCCGTCCGACGCCTCGGGATGGACTTAACCTAACTTTGCAAAGAAGCAGTCTTCATGCGCCGCCAACATTGATCTCTCCCCCCTTGTTCGCTCCCCGAGACTGGCAACTCGCAAGTTTTCGCATTTTGTTTAGGTCTGCGCAACTTAGACAAAACACCTCAAACCCGCCGCCTAAGCCGGAAATCTCTAAACTTCCAGATTAACACCACGCGATGTCTTTAAGATGAGGCGCAACTTTTTGGGACTAAAACTAGGCTTATCGGAAAGTTTCTGCTTTTGCGTTAAGCAAACGAAAAGAGAAAACCAACCGGGTGCACATAAAAATGATAAATTATCCGGCTGACAAATTCTGATCCCAATTTCCTACGGACTTCTGACAAGCTACAACTTTCTGGGCACTAACAAGATACTCGTAAAATGGATATTTATTTACATGATGCGCTTCGGGCTCTATCAAAGGATCGGAGAGTCGGGAGCACATTGCGTTGATGCTTCTCAAAGTCAACTACAATCGTCGCAGGGATCGTGCGCTGTTTACATAAATCGGTTGCGAAGTCGTTGGACGCCAGCGCAAGAAATTTCAACATACTGCCAACGACATAAATCGCCCGAGGGAGCGCAAGGGGGCAAAAAGTTGACGAAATCCTGATTTGAAAATAGCACTCGTATGGACTGTAACGAAACGAGAAGAGTGCATGGAGGAAACACGAAAAAGACGGTTACGAAACGGCAGCTCATTGCGTCATTTGCAATGCAAATGCCGGCCGGCGCGTGACAATTACACACTTCGATCGTGCTCGAACTTCCGGTCATTTATTTAACACGTGCATATTCAAGGAATCATTTATGTACAATTTAGCGGCTCTTGATGTGACAGCGCTATACAATTAGGAGGTTATTTTCGGACGAATAGCTTCAATCAGTCGGGTATTGTAGTAACTCTGATCATCAGTATCATCTGAATGATCCGGGTACTTTCATGCATCTTGATTGCGGAGTCAATATTTTGCGCTGCAATTACGATGGCACACCGCACGCTTGCCTTCTGCAATTAATCTTTCGTCATCAAACGATTCGTGCGCGTTGCGTTAGCCCGTGATATTTAAATGCTTCTCTTCATCCAATTACGGCGTCCCAGCCGCTGCCTGTGGTAGGACGGCAGATCTCGTGCCGATAAACAACACGCTTCGTTGCGATCGGCGATTTTCGGCTGGTTGCGTGTGTTTGTTTTCGGGCTGCTGCTGCTTCCACCACCGCCGTCGCCGCCATATTTAATGGCCTTCGATAGCCAGCGAAATAACAAAAGATACACGTTAGCGACTTGGCACGCAACCCAACGTACGTAACGATAGCGTCGGTGCGCCGCGCCGCGCCGCGCGTGGCGACATACTTTGCACAAGTACATGCACTGATTATACACGTGCTGCCACGAATGGCGATTTACATATTT